>CM045451.1:19525161-19747661 GCA_024666655.1 Dascyllus trimaculatus | reverse complement strand
CTGGAGCACGGGAGAAGGATGACAGGTTTCCCTTCATATGACTCAAAGTTCAGAGGTGCACTGCGGCCGCACCATTTCACTTTTGTGGAAGATTTTGACAACTTCTCAACTTTAAGGCCTGTTGTATATACTGGCCAAATTTCAAGACTATATCACTAAGTTTGGAGCAATGGAAAGTGCAAATGTCCCATTATTACCTCCCTGTTAACACTCACTGACGCTTTGACTATGACTAAATTTTAAAATGTGGATGTGTTCAGAAGTGGACTCTTGTCCAGCACATGAAATTTGGTCCATATCAGATCATGTCTGGCAGAGATATAAACACTTTAGTAGTCATGGCGAGACATCGAAGTTCGCCACCCCGCCACAGACACATCGTTTGACTACCAGTGACAGTTTTCTCCATGAATCATCATCAATGTCTTGAGGCTTATGTCACCACATTTCAGATGAATACAGTCAACCGGCTACTAACAGTACATTAAAATGTAAAAAGTCGCATTTCCTGTTGCCAGGAGGTGGCGCTATGACTGTGGATGAATATTGTCATATGGATGTGATCAGAGCAGGACGATGATCAAATGTGTAAAGTTTGAAGCAGATCAGAGCCTGTGAAGTGTATTTAGACAGCACTTGAATTTTTATGGCGAAACATCAAAGTTTAGGAGGCCGCCACGCCCACGCCCTCAGACTTTTGCGGAGCGTTTTGATAACTTTTAATCCCGAATCCCTGTTGTATATACTGACCAAATTTCAGCTGTCTTGGAGTTACCCTGTATTCAGTTATAGCTCTTGAATATGAGGAAAAATCAGAAATATAAAGCAAAATGGCGGACTTCCTGTACACTTTTGCTGATGGATTGATTAGGCAATTTTGTTTGTCTTGTCTTGGTGCACATGTGTACCAAATTTGGTAGGGTTACATGAAACTAGCCGTATTAACTCCCATACAACCCAATTTTCAAGGTGGCGCTATAGAGCCATTTTGCCACACACATGTGCAGCTCCCATGAAATATAAAATTTTTCGCCACTTCTGATGTGTGTGCAAATTTTCGTGAGTTTTTGAGCGTGTCTAGGCCCTCAAAAATGCAGTTCTTCCGGGAGAAGAAAAAGAAAAATAACGCACACAGTTCCAATAGGGTCCTACGCACCGTTGGTGCTCGGGCCCTAAAAAGCTGCTGCTTACCTGCAGATGCGCCGGGTTCGAGTGGAGGTTTTGGGACGATCCGCCGGCGTTTGGATGATTAGTACACCGTGTTCAGCAAGCCTTTATAGGAAGCCGGGACATGTTCTATAAGGATGGGGGGTGGGGCACACCCCATACATGCCTGTGTTCATGTGAGATACATGGATCCCCACGCAAAGGACGAATGGGCTCGTCCACGTCATGTGCGCTCGTGTTGGATGCGCTGGAACATTTAGTCTTTGTCTTAGTGGATTTGTGGTCGTAAATCTAAAAGATACTGTTGGTAACCGCAACTGGGATGTGTGTCATCACTGAGGGAATGTGTAGATTTAAATAGTAAATCAATGAATGGAAATAGCAATGATGGATTTTGAAACCAAAGCAAAACAAACAAATAAAACACATATTTTGACTGCTGTTGGAGTTAAAAGGTAAGGTATGCTAGGTGTGGCAATGAATACATATAAAATGTTGTTGGATTTTTTTTTAAAAGAATGCTTTTTAGAATTTATCCTGCAGAAATTTGTGTTTTTAAAACTATATTTAAGAAAATAATCGAAAAATATGTGAGAAACTATCGAAATTCTAATTTCTCACTGCAGCCGTCCTGCACCTTGTTTTGATTACATCACAGTCTTCCTCAGCACATGCAGATTTTCCAGTTGTCATGTTCACATTTCCATTTTCTTCCCTCAGCCTTTTAAGGACCTTTTGTCAACGCTGGCTTAAAACAACTTACTTCAACTGCAGCTTTTAAGCCGATATGGATGAGGAGTAAAATGACAACTTACAAACAGGCTACATAGGCTTAGGTTAAAGGTCCATTCTTGATCTTAAAGGTCCCATATTGTGCCCCTTTCAACATATTGATAGTCTCACATGTTCCAACAGTTTTTAAGCTCAAAATACAGCAAAGATGGTTCATTTCATCATCACTGTATTACATCGGGTTTTGGGGCTAAACAAACTGTTTTGCTCTGGAAAACCAATGAGCGGCTGCTGTCCCGCCCCCTTCAGGAAGAGCGTGTCTGGGATTGATGGCTGTAGCTGTCACTATTGGTTAGTTAGGTGTTGCATAGAACAAATCCTAGGGGGTTGACTAACTATGGGGACGAGGAATGGCAGAAGTAAATGTCTTCATATTTTGACTGCCTTTATTTTACACCTCTAAATTTACACTCCAATGACAAAACACATTCATGACAATTTTTTTTAGCATATTGGTAAACAGTGCCACCACAGTGTTCAACTCAGCTTTCATTCTTATCACGTGATCTTCATGAACAGACATATTTGACAATAGTTGTCCATGTTGTTGTTGATTTTTCCACTTGAAAACATCACATTAATCCCACAGAGACAAATGATGAAACCAAGAGCAGATTGGCAACATCATAGATCCATCAGGTAGCATTGCCTCACCTAAATTAACACTTCACAGATTCTGCTAAATAAGGACATTCGTGGATGTGGTGATATTTTAGGTGGATTAAATCATATTTTCTGTCATTAAATATAAATAATCTTGTTTGCTGCCAAATGATCTCTGCTTGTTTTAAGATAAGTCATTGTGTTTTCTTTGGAGATAACTAATCTACTGAGCTGGAACTGATAAGAAACAGCAGCCGTCTGATAATCTGGCTCCACGCATCTTTAACTTAAATTTTTAACAATGAATTGTTAAGGTGAAGCTACATGTCCTTGAATCTTAGTCTTTCTACTAGTTTTAAGGTGAAGACTTATCAAGTGCTGCTTACCCCACAAGAGGATTATTGTTCATTTGCAACCTTGTCTGGGTTTGAACCAAACAGAGGGGTGTGCTGAAGGCTTGAGGTGGGGGATGGAACATCGTCCTTGCTGTTGGCTGGGGTCAGTGAGTTCATATGCATTCCTCATCTAGGAGAAACAGCCTGGTGTTCTAAGGAAAATACACCCATGTGTTTCATTGTGTTGTTAGTTTTCTTCAGTCTAAGGTCGATCATATGAATGTACTATTAAGAATTTGTCTAATTTGCCTACAAAAACTGACTCACATATCTTAGCTGTTGCATTGCAGCCCCACATGCTGCCTGTTCTACCCCTGAAATGCATTACTTGGTATCACCTTTAACCCAGGCTTTACCACATGCTGAGTGACGTAACAGTTCACCGGTGCTACTTGGGGTTAGCCTACAGTGTTTGTATACTACCATACTTTCTCTCCAAGTCTAGGAACATGTGTGACCCCTCTGATTGTAACAAACAGGATGAGGAGTGTTCCCTCAGTAATTCAACTTTTAAATTTACATGTGCTTCAGAAGATACTTAAATATCACAAGGCTTACCGAGCTGGTTTACAGTGGGGGATTTCAAATTAGAAACCGTTATGTGATGTCTGAGATACAGCTTTGATTCCAGGGTGAAGCTTTTCACTTGTGTTTTGGGTTTATCAGATCTCGCTGGAGTGTTAGTGTGACATTGTCAATAAGAAACACAAACATTTTTAAAGCAAGTATCAGGGAAAGGCCTTAAGATGCTCAGAAAGATGAAAACTATGACCTGATAACTGCTCATGTAGCTCGCTTGATATGACTGAACAACCATTAATGGACGTTGCAGCAGAACTGCTTTATTAATTGCTGCTTCTGTGGGAAGTAATGGATCTCCTCTCGTTTTCTTTTCATTTTCCTTGTGCTTTAGTACGCACGCTGTCTGATTGATTTATGCTATGATGCACGTACAGAAAAAGTCCTGATGGGAAATAATATCAGGATGACACAGGAAATTCAAAATTAATTAAGCACAGCTCTCTGTATACTGGAAACCTCAATCTAAGAGGAAACAGGCTGATAACAGCTTTTAAAGGACGTTCCAAGGTTTAAGTTCAGCGGTTTTTTTTCTTCTTAAAAGGATGGTGAAGATCTTGATGTGGATGATGATATAGGCTGATGCTTAATTACTTAAAAAAAAAGAGAAAAGAAAAGAAAATCAAGTTACATTTTACCCTTATTTAAACTTTACTGCCTCATCTTAAACTTTATGGACGTTTACAACAGGTTAAACACACCCATAAACTATAGATGTGAACAACGTCCTGTGGGATGTTTGCAAACAGAGACGCGTCATATTTGACCCACTTCCTTTGGATGGAGAAGTTTAAGGAGAGGGAGCCCCCCGCTGGAGCAAAGACTCCTGTCTCATCCCTCTGTAGTGATGCTGCACTGCCCCCTACTGGTACAAAGGAGCAAAGACACTGTAGAGAACTTCCAGAGGTGGGAACTGAACATCAGTGGGTTGAAAGCACCTTTAACAAATTTAAATTTGGTGCACATTTGTACTAGTGCATCTCAAAAAGTAGATTTTTTTTGTCATAGCTTAATTTAAAAAGTTAAACTTTCAATTATTCTATATTCATTACACTTAAGTGAAATATTTCAAGGCAGAAATCTAGTATCTCAAATTATTCCTAAAGTCAATCAAAAATGATTTCCAGTACATAGATGTCCAGCTTATAAAGAGCATGTTCATTTATATAATACTTGGTTGTGGTTCCCTTACCTCAAATAACGATGTGGTATGGCATAAAGATGTTATTGAGGTTGCTTTGATGACAATCTTCAGCTTGTCTGCATTCTTAGATTGAGATTGAGTGTTTCTCATGTTCTTTAAAAAGAACTAAATGGGGTTCTGCGGGGTTCAGGTCAGGTGAGTTGGCTGGCCAATCAAGCACAGTAATGGTCATGGTCCGCAAAACATTTGGTCGTAGCTTTTTCACTGCTGTGCTGGGAAAAGAATCTGCATCTCCGCAAAGCTTGTCAGCAGATGGAAGGATGAAGTGATCTAAAAATTTTTTGTTAGGTGCTGCATTGGCTTTGGACTTGATAAAACACAGCGGACCAACGTAAGCAGAAGGCATGACAAATGATCACAAACTTCACACTGGACTTGAAACACCTTGGATTCTGAGCATCTCCACTCTTACAGTCTTGGATCATGATTTCCAAATAAAATCCAAACTATACTTTCATCTGAAAAGAGGACTTTGGACCATGGAGCGACAGTCCAGCTCTCTTCAGGTAAGATGCTTCTGGCGTTTTCTCTGTTTCAGGAGTGGCTTGATACTAGGATCACGACAGTTGCAGCTTCTTTCCTGAAGACGTCTGTGCTTGGTGGCGCGAGATGCACTGACACCAGCCTGAGTCCACTGCTTGTGAAGCTCTCCCAAGTTCTTGAATCAACTTTTCTCAACAATCCTCTCACGGTTGTAGTCATCCCTCCTGCTTGTGCACCTTTTCCCACCACACTTTTCCCTTCCAATCAACTTTCTATTAGCATGCTTCGATACAGCACTGTGCCAACAGGAGGAAATCTGAGCAAGCACTTTGAAGTTAGCAGTGTTCCCCATGATTGTGGTTGCATGCACTGAACTAGACCGAGAAATACATGCTGTTATGTTGTTGAATATTAACTTACTCAAACTCAAAATAAATTAAAGTTGCAAGCAGCGTTGGGCAGGTCCTCGCACACCCATGCATGTTGAGATTATATCACAACCTTTCTTGTGCTTTTCTTGTGTAAATATAACAGGCTGCTAAGAGGAATATTTTAGAGGATAGAGGATAGCAGGAGAGTAGCTGGTGAGGCCAGCAGCTGCAGATCAGGGACGTGTAGCTCCAGATCCAGAAACATCCGTGGAGAGAACAATCACAGGACACATTTAACAGATTATTCTTTAGTAGGTTATGTTTTCTTCTGATATCTGATTTTACAAAACTCAGTGTTGGTGCATGTTCACATTAATTCTCTTTTTTACAGTTCAATCCAACAACACGAGTTCTGATGTGTGAGTCACATTAGCAGACTTTTCTCACATTGTTCATCTAACAGACGCTTTCTGTCGTATGAAGGTTTGTCAGGAAAACACATTTAATCATCACATACATATCAGAAATGTAAATAAGTAAGAAATGAAATAAAGATGGGATTAAGATTTAAAATACGTTTAGATTTTGTGCTTTCCCCTGCTGTCAGATTTGACTAAACTTAGGTTGACATAATTGGGTATTAACCATTGTTAGTTAAATTTAAACACAAAGGTCCTTTTGGACAAAAATGTCAAAATAAACTGTTGTATTTTAACATTATTTTCCTCTTTCAATGAGTACATTTATCAACCAACATTAACTGTGATCATGACTATCAAATATCAATTTTCGTATACACACACACACACACACATATATGTATAACCTTCCCTATTATAGCCCACATAAAACCGCTATTGTTTACATGACAAAAACACAAAAATGAGTTATTGTCTATACGGTAAAACTTATGTTTATTTCTTTTAATAATATCACAATCTGAGATATGCTACTAATGATCAAAAACCTTGATTCTGATGCATTATTATTCTTTGTGCAGTGTTTGAAAAAACTCCCACTCAGGACCTTAAAGACCGAAATGTTCAAAAACACTGCAACAAAAATGTCATATACCAATATTTTTTTCAACATTCAGTAATTAATTTTTAACCACCAACAGTTCAGATAAACCCTGATAAATTTCGATCTGTTTACATGATGCTACTGTTGTTTTTATGGCGAAAATAACACTGAATGGATTATTTTTCCATAGAAAGAATGTTAAAAGGATTTTTAAAAAGTTTTGACTTAGTGCAGCCTGAGATATGTCAATAACATTTAGCAGTTATATTGACTCCAATGCCTTCTTATTTTTAAGTGTCTCATTTTCTGCACAAAACTACTGATTTATCTTCACCATAACATCTCTATTTGGTTTTACTGAACTGAGCAGAAAACACAACGTGTGTTTGTCTCTGCAGAAACTTACTGTGAACTTAATGTTCAACTGCTCTCTGGTCCCATAAGGCTCTAAACTGCTGCTGTAGCTGTTGCTGGAAACTGAAATGAAGACAATGAAGAGATGAAATCTGATGTTCACTCAGAGATTCTTCTAGAATCTTCACTTTAATGCCTTCAGACTCAGACTGTTGTCCAGCATATGAAATGTGGGCCAGATTGGATCATGTGCAGCTGAGATATAAACACTTTAAGTAGTCATGGCGAGACATTGAAATTCGCCACACTGCCAAAGGACATGCCATTTGACGACAACTCCATGAATCAACATCAACTTCTTAAGGCTTATATCACCACATTTGAGGCGAATATGGTCAACCAGCTAGCAATAGCACATCAAAGTGTAAAACATGTCATTTCCTGTTGCCACCAGGTGGTGTTATGACTGTGAATGGATATTTGAATATGGACGTGATTAGGGCAGGACTCTTATCAAACGTACAGTTTGAGGCAGATCAGAGCGTGAACAGGGTTGTTAGACAGCACTTGATGTTTCATGACAAAACATCCAAGTTCAGTGGGCTGCCACAGCCACACCCTTAGACATCTGTGGAGCATTTTGATAACTTTTATTCAGAAAGGCCTGTTGTATATACTGGCCAAATTTGCAAAATGGCGGACTTCCTGTTTGTTTTTAGAGTTTGACTGTCACTGAATTTTTTGTGTACCCTGACATGCTACATGTGTCTACCAAATTTCTTAGATGTAGGTAAAAACGTGTTTCAAAGGGGCTTTTTCAAATTGTGCAGGGAGCGCTATAGAGGCTCCCTGCACATGTGCAGGGCTAATGAGACTTACACACATGTGCAAGTCCCATAAAATTTTTTTGCCACTTCTGATGTGTTTGCAAATTTTCATGAGTTTCTGAGCATCTTCAGGCCCTCAAAAACGCGACTTTTCCATCTTCAGAAACATATTTTAAGATACATTTTTAAAACTTTTTTGAGCTGTACCTAACTTTAGATTTTAAGGGCTCATTTATTTATCTCAGTGATGTTTTGAATGTGAATAATTAATGCTTGTTATGGAATGTAACTTCGAACATCAGTTCAATTATTGGATCAAAATACAACTTTAAAGTATTGCTACTTTTTACTTCTCTACATTTTAGAGAGAAATATTGCAGTTTCTAGTGCATTACATTTATCTGCTTGTTGTTACTTGTATAAAGGTGTAAAACATATTGCATATTATCTTGAAACATGAAAAACTCAAGTCCTTTCAGCTTGTTTCAACAGATTTTGTAATTCTGGAGCTGCCATCTCATAATTCTTAAACATATTTCAAAAGCGGTTTTAAATAGAAATATGTACTTTAAGGAGAGTAATGTCGTATTTACAAATTATATATAGTAGTTAAAAACACTCCACCTCAAATTTAAATGCTTACTTATTAATACTTACATATTAAGGCATTAAAATCCCTCATTTATGACACTTTTAAAAATATTTTTGCTCATGATACAGTACATACTCATAACATTTTGATACTTTTACCCAAGTAAAAAATCTGATGGGAAGGTTAATTCTTAGGATATAAATAATGTAAATTATAAACAAATCATCATATTGGAAGAAGTTTTACCCACCCATAGCCACTAATATCAGTGGTCTTAAGTGAAAAAATAAGGACGATAACCATCTGAAATATGTGTTCTGCCAAGGTGGAGCCTGCAGATGATTTACCACCATTCAAGATCCCTGCCTCACGACATTTAGAAACAAAATAACTCCCAAAGGACATTTTGAAAAATTTTATTCAAGAACATTTAGATCAACCATTGAAGTCAGAAAAGCTTTCTTTTCTCCTAACAGAAACATAACTTAACAGAACTTTTCATCAGATGACCAGGTTCACATCGTACATGTTTTTGGGATCTATCAAACTTTTGACCTAATGACAGTATTTTTCTGTGGCATTTTAACTGACTAGATTTCATGTCAACATACAGTGTTTCAAAACATTTGGTAAGCAATTGTTTTATTAGTTCAACATTAAAATACAAGGAGATAAAAGGCAAAGCTCCTATTCTCCTGCAAATTTTAATTTGCTTTAGCTGCCTCATAATCTTTAAAATTAGATTCAAAATCCAACTTGTTGGAAAATATCTATTATTCAGCAGTTTAAAAAACTTGATTAGACAAAGTAAGAATGCCACGTCTACAAGATATGGACGGTAATTATTTTTTAAAATGGATATAATGGATATGAAAACAAAGTCTTGTTACATCAAGTGCAAGCCAAAAACAAACCTATAAATGACATTTGTAATATAAAACTTGGTAAAAAATACTTATTTAAAACTGTACAATCACCAAGTAGACAGAGTGAGCACGTCAACCGTTCATTTGGCTTCAGCGGCGTCAGCCTTTGGCTCCTGGGAAGAGAAAGTAAGACAGCAGAGACGTTATGTGCATTGCATGTTTTGGCCGTATGACAGTACATTCTTGTTTACTGCAATCATCATTATGCTCGATCTTTCTCCTTTTAATTTTCATGACTACATTGCTGGGTAGCTGCAAGTTTTATTCCTTATAATAAAACCAAGTAACTGGTGGCCAATTACAGAGACAAGTGTTTTTTTTTTAAATTGACAGATAAATGCACCAAGAAACCAACACTTCAGACTCTAAAACCAAATTCTAGATGTAGTTTTGTTCATTTTCTTTCACATTCTTTTGACAGATTGTAGTTTTTTTAAGTTAGTTTATCTTTTTACATTGGTGCTCCGAGGTACAAAAAAAAGACAACACAAATTACCTGTTAAAAAAAAAGAGAGACATGTATATCGTGCAAAGCTCTTTCTCATTAAAGTAACAAACCTCATTCTTGGTGTTCCCATTCTCAGCTGGTTTGGCCTTCTTTGCTTTGGCCGCCTTCTACCAAAAACACAAACAAACAAAAAAAAAACAAAAACAAAAAAAGACAATGAAAAAAAGATTACAGCTCTGAAGTTGTTGCACACTTACCACATGCTAAATAGATGAAATCATGCAGGCCACAGGGATTTCCCCTTCTGCCAAGGAGAGCGGGCAATCTTTATTTCCTTTCAAGGAACCAAATCAGTTTCACATGTGACATATAGTGAACAGAGAAGTTCCCTACCTTTATGGGTTTCTTCTTCATATCCAATACTGGTTTAGGTTTTTGCTAAACCAGAAGAAAAAAATATTTAAAACTCTGACAATAAATAACACCATAAAAGAGAATGCTACTCAACAATTCTCACATTTTTACTGTACCCACAATGGATTGACAAAAGGTTATGTTACTTCCTCATGTCACAAAAAATAGTGATTTGATTAAGAGATTTTTAAAATGAATACAAAATGCAGGTCAGTTGTACAACTCAAATACACAGATGACTGCACAAATATTTAAGTTCAAACTGGTTTACGTTATTCCTTATGGAAAGCTGTTATGAGGAAGCAACCTACACATTGACGAAGAATAAGAGCAAGCATGAAGCAAAATTGCAATTGTTTAAAATAGGCTACTTAATTGTGTTCCTAAGGAACTTACCAACGCCAGTCGTGCAGAGCATCTTCTTTGCTATTGAGATGGAGCAAGAAGAAAAACTTTATTAAAATCAAGGACTAGACTAGTTTGCATTAAGCAAATTAAATATCTACAGGACTAGAGAATGCCAGATTGTTTGCCCAGTCAAAATCTCATCAAACATGAAACTAAATACAAACTGTTAATATAAACAGTATTAAATTACATTATCAAACAGCAAAAAACATAGTTGTGGACAGTTGTACAATAATTTTGCAAGACAAAAGCATTAATACAATGTAAATAATATAAACAAAGGGGTTATTTTTGACAAACCTCTGGGGGGACAGATGTCTGAAAGATAAAGAACACACAAAAAAACACAATATTTTAATTTCTGAAACAGAATTAGTCATAACAACTCAAACGGCGCAATTGAATAAAATTAAAACCACGGAGATTCCTGGAGTGCACGAAATGCACACACAGGAACTAAAATAAATTAAGAACCTCGCTCAATGCTGCTGATTTTGACGTTCACAAAGAACTTCCCGCGCATATTCGAATTCAAATTTGGGCTGTCCTGTCACCATGACACCGCCTTGGCGCCCTGACAGCTTCCTTTGTTTTGTATCACTGCGCGCCGACAGACAGCTGCTGGGAAACTGATAAGATTATTACTTTGCTAATCTGTAGCTGCACAATAACTGCAACTAAACGCAAGCCTGCAGAAGATACAAGAAAACTGAAATTACATTTATGTAGAGATTTAATCGATTTTTTAAAAATTAATATACAATTTTGGTACGTTCAATATGCATTTTAATAACATCGCACCATGCAACAGACTACATTCAAAATTAAATTAATGCAACGAAATGCTCATAATTTAGACAAGTTGTTTAAAAAAAGGAAGGTTCCATTTGTGCATTTTCTGATACGCATTTGTACACAGTAGCGTACGCTGGGTTTATTTACGTCTAATGCTGGTCAAATCAACAAAGGTGACGAAGACGAAGTATTAAGCCTGCTTAGATTTAACATGCAAGAACAAGCCAGATTTTCTTATTCAAAACAGAGACAAACAAATCATGGTGGGCACATCCCCTCCCCCACTCCGTCCTCATACTTGCAGGTTCTGCTTCAGCCTATTTTGATTTCTAAATAGCCACGCATCATTGACGTTAGATGATTTAAATCATAAATTATGTACTCACGCTGACGTGCTGGCAGCATAAACATATCCCGCGGCTACGGAAAGTTTGCTGCTGCGTTTAACCTGTCAGTATTTTTGCCCTGCCTACTGCCACAGAGGGAAAAGACAGACGGTGTTAGAATTTTTTCACAGCGCCATGTCAACGGTAGCACTTGCCAGAGCTCAGACGTTGGGTGACAAATTGCTAATATGACCGTTATCATCGTGTCTAAGTCATTATGGGATATTTTATGCGAAAAGCATACTATAAGCGTTTATTTTCGACGAATGGGAGGATGCTTGTATAGATCTCTGCTATCGTGCCGCCATTGCTCGAACGTTTGTTAGGGATGATGACGTTCCTCTGATGCAGAAATATCAAACGCAGCCCAACGTTGACCTTAAGTAACCAGCACGAATCGAATGCGCACACTGAAATAAATCAAAATAAAAAGCTTACCTTAGTTTTGCCCATGTTGTTGGCTACAAATGACCAGAAAACCCTCAAAAATACAGCCGTTAAGCGGGCTTTTATCGAAGAGATAACAGATAACAGCCGACCAGTCGCAGTGTAAAATGGCGAATGTATAATGCAAACGAATGTTTTTGTAGTTTATACACCGAAATATAAGAACGAAACCGGTTTGAACCAGTTTTCTATTTCGCCGTTTGTCATTGGTTGCAAACATGTCACGTGATGATATGTACCGCCCATTTGTTAAAGAGCAGCTTGGAGAAATTCTAAGTGGTGCCAAGGGGAGGCGCTGTAGCGGCAGTTTCTGTTTGACGCGGGTTGTAGTCGAGCAAACGCAAAGGCAATGGCAGGTCCGTTGCATTGCATTTCCTCCGCAGTGTTGATGATATAAACTGAACATTCTGTAAGAACAAACCTATTAACGACTAAATATTTAGGTACACATGCAAGTCTTGTAGTACAGCAAGTATAAAAGCGCTGGTTTACTCAAGAAATAATGTTAATGTAATTTTACTTTGCATGAGTATTTCCGTATTAACTTATACTTCTGTTCCTCCCCATTTCAGAGAACAAAACAGTATTTTACACTCCTCTATACTTACTTCAGCGAAACAATTATTTGGTAGTATTTTCATGCAGAACTGGTTTGTATGTTTGTATAATGTTTATAAAATGTTTGCTACCCAAAAGCACAAAAAAAAATTAAATTACGTATACCTAGACAACAGGGAAATGTTACATGTTAGTGCTTTAGTAAAATTATTGCAGTAATATATAATTAATAAATATAGAATGAGGATTTTGACTTCTGACATTTTAAGCAAATTTTTATGCTCATATTTATATATGTAAATATGTTAAATGCAGAACTTTTACTTTTCATGTCATAGTGTTGCTTCTTTCACCAAAAGTATCTCCATGCTTTTTCCACTACTGTACAAAAGTGAAGCAAGATATTTAAAATTGCTTCTCGAAGGATATGACCTGTTTTGTTTGTTAGTCTTGCCTATGGCAGGACATTTAAAGACCAAAAAGTAGTCATCTGATTTAAGAGGTGTTCCATTTTGCATCAGAAACTAAAGGATTTTCGCAAGAAATGGACACCATTTTATATTTCATGATAGACTGGCCAGTGTGGATATGTTTACAAGGACTGGCACTACTTCGCTGCTTTCATATTCTCATTTTTTCCTTGGATTGTGCTTCTAAAATGAACACTTATGAATGTTCTTTTCACCCCTCTGTTACAACTCATTTATATTTAATGCTAAGACTAATGTTTTTATTGTTTTCATCAGTGATGCTGTATTACCGGGGAACACACAGAGAATTGTTGTGAATTTTAAGTCTCCTTTTTCTCCCAATTGATGAAAACCCAACAACTCTAATGGTTAAAAAAAGTTATTTACTTGCTTCTTTTGCATTACTGAGAGACATGATATAACCAAAATGGTTATTATAAACAATATTATTTTTAATTTATACAGTCAATCTCTAATAAGTGGTCTATTAGTGAAGACGTACAATACTTAAATATCATTTAGCAGTAGAGATGAATGTTTCATCTAGCTGCAGAAAGGCCGCATGAATCTGAATCAAATACAGTAATTTGGTTTGCCTTGATGCTTGTTATCAGCAGCACAGAACTTGCAAAGATCATATTTGCTTGCAGCACAGGTTAAGACATTAGATATTAATATATTAAGAGCCAGATGGATGCAAAAACTTAGACATGTAGTATGTGAGTACAAAACAGTGAGTCACATATAATTTAATTATATCTGACATACAGTAATCACTTTATTCTGTTAAAGAAAGCTGGTCAAAATATAGTTATGTCACCAAGACCATACTCAACAAACAACACTTCTTTCGAGCCTCAACAAAAATGCAAAACTGTATTGAGTTCTGAGGATGACTGCTTTGGAGACATTTCCAAAACACAGGATCCGTAGCACTCACTCACTTACTTTGACCTTTCAATCAATGGCATGCATTTGACACACAATTTACACTATTATTTAACTACATCTTGACCAGACATTTCCACATATTAGACTTCTTAAATCTACAATCATAAATATCACAATTATTCTACAGCCCCATAGGGGTAAAATTACCCTCTCGTCCCATACAAATCAGCGACAAAATGAACCCTTTCCCAGTCACTGTTTGCTCTTCCCTTTGCCGCAGAAGCCCTTTTGGGAAGAGGACAGGAGAGGTTTCATCACCACTTCAACAGAGGATTTGTTCTTCCAAGCCTTCCTAGGCCAAGACAGCTTCACTGCATAAGTCAATAAAGAAAGAGTCTCTCTTGTGCTTCAGGGCTTCGAGGAAGTCCTGAACTCGGTCTTCCCGGCGGGCAGTGTAGTGCAGCAGTGCTTCTTGTCTTCTCTGGGCGTCGGCAGGCTTTCCATTCCCATGATGCTGCAGGTGCTCTGCTACACAGGCGCGATCTGCCTCCAGCTGCTGTAGGGCCTGATGCTCTCGATGGAGGTCTCTGGCTTTCTGTAATGTAACACACATCAAAACTCAAATTTGGTACATATAGTCAGGAACTGCTTTAATCACCAGTTCAAATCCGAAGTTGTTTTGGACAGTGATGTAGATGTGTACTGATATTTCCAAACTCAACACACAGTACGAATTATATATCTACAAAGTAATAGTTACACAGTCATAACTGCGGTGGTAGCAAATGAATTTGATACGGTTCAATACCAGTTATTAGTATGGTTCAGTTTTCTCTGATAGTGAGCCTTTATATGATCTTATTATGTGCTTTTCAGATACTCTGACTGCTGCTTTGGTGCTGGTTATCTGAGCTTCTGATCCACCCCTCGATGCACACTTTAAATAAAGGGCAAGGGCAAACCTAGAAAAAGAATCACATACTGTGTTTATATGTTGGCATATGGCAAACACGAGTGAACTACATTTGCTACGTAGGAGCTTAAGGATCCTCACCAACACTGACCAAGGAGACAACCATCAGAATATTGCTTTATAACACTGGAGTCTTAAAAATAAATGAATACATTTGAAAGGACTTCAAACAGCAATCATTATGACCTTCTCACAATCTGTATTTATAAAAAGGCACTGTCAAGCCTAAGATGTTCTTGATTTATACACCCTTTGCAATGCAGATTCACACATTGGGAACAACAAAGAAACCATGCCTTGACAGAAGCCTTACCTGGATGGATTTGTGATTTAACTGATACTGGAGAATGGCTTCACACAGGTTCCAGAATGAGTACTCCGGCCACAGAACAGACTGAAACACTAAACAGGAGTGGGAAGTCTGCAGAAGCGAAAATCAATGTAAGTAATGTAAATGTAAAGAGAAGCCTTAAATGATCCTTTTATGGTTCACGATGTATGCAATATAGTTTACTGAGTCAATACTGTCTGTTATAATTACATCACCTTTACTGGAGGTACTGATTGATTGTTACAGGCATACAGCAATTTAGAAACATCTTATGTGCAGATGAATATAATAATAATGATAATAATAATAATACATTGCATTTATTGAGCGCTTTTCAAAAACTCAAAGACGCTTTAAAAAAAACAAACACAAATACAGATATGCAAATCAAAAATCAAAAAGAAAACAGAAGAAATACAGTTGAAAGTGCAGTAGAAAACAAAAATTCATGGTAGAAGTCTATGTAAATAATGTATTGTGTATGGTCTATATAAATTTGGGGAGATTACAAGTTAAAAGCAGAACGGAAGAGGTGTGTTTTTAATTTAATCTTGAAGGTGGTAGGGTCAAACGTATCACGGATATGTTGTGGGGCGTGAGTTCCAAAGGGAGGGGGTGGCAACAGAGAAAGCTCTGTCCCCCCAAGTTCGGTGCTTGGTCCTGGGGACGGTCAGGAGGTTTGCATCAAAAGAACGGAAGGTACAGGAAGGGGTGTAGGGGTGGAGCAAGTCCTTAAGGTAAGAGGGGGCCTGGTTATGGAGTGCATTATGGGTGAGTAGGAGGATTTTGAATTTAATACGGTATGGAACAGGAAGCCAGTGAATGTTCTGGAGGACAGGGGTGATGTGGTCACGGGAACAGGTGTGGGTAAGGAGGCGGGCGGCAGAGTTTTGGATGTACTGAAGTTTATTGAGGAGATTGTTGGTTGTGCCGTACAATCAGCTGTTACAGTAGTCGATGCGGGAAGTGATGAAAGCATGAATGGAGGTTTCAGCTGCAGAGAAAGACAGAGAGAGGCGAAAGCGGGCGATGTTCTTGAAGTGATGGAAAACTGTCTTTGTGACTAGTTTAATGTGTTGGGAGAAGGTGAGTTTATTGTCAAAGATGACTCCAAGGATGCGTCAGTTGGGTGAGGGTGAGAGGGTGAAGCTGTCAAAGGAAAGGCGGAAGTCCTGGGCTGTTGAGGTGAGGGAATTGGGACCTATTATGAGAATGTTGGATTTAGCACAGTTGAGTTTGAGAAAATTTGTTTGCATCCAGAGGCTGACATCAGATAGATAATTTGAGAAGGCAGAATGGGCCTGAGGGTAGATAGATTTAGTGGATATGTAGAGTTGAATGTCATCGGCGTAACAGTGAAAACGGAGACCGTGGTTATGGATAATTTGACCGAGGGGGAGGAGGTAGAGGATGAAGAGGAGAGGACCAAGCACCGAGCCCTTAGGGACACCTTGGGACAGGGGGGCAGTAGAGGAGGAGCAATTGTTGATAAAAATGAACTGCTTCCGGTCTGTGAGGTATGATGTCAGCCAGGTGAGGGCGTCATCAGTGATGTGGAGAAGAGATTTTAGGCGGGAAAGCAGAATATCTGTAGAATAATATCTGTGTTTCTCAGAGAAAAGCTTAAGATCTAATCATTATGGTTGTTAATAATGAGAGATACATAATACTAAAATGTTTTTTTAGTATTTAACTGGCATGAATAAATTGTTCAAGCAACATTTTTAATGCTAAAACCACATTGTCGTTTCTCATCTTTGATCACTGCTACAGCTAAAACATAGATAAAAGCAATACCATGCAGAATGTGACTGAACCCAAATGCTGACATAAATCACAGATTTTATTCTGTCAGCATCAACCACAGTTTTGGAGTCATGTCTACATGAACTCACGAACTGATTACTTTGTTGAAAATAATGCTTGGAGGTGAATCGCTTGGGTAACACAACCTGAAATACAAGTCTAACTGCCAGTGTTACGTGTCACTCCGCTTGAACTTGTAAAAAAAATTCTTATCCCAAACTTGTAATGATGACTAAACACTTAAGCAAGTTGGTAAATATATTACTTCAATCTTAGTTTGATGTTTTTAAGTGAAATCTCTAAAGGGGGTTATTAAAGGAAACAATTCTTATCTTCAAATGCTGTTAGTTTTTTCAAACAATCATTCTCATTCCTCACCTGCCAAAGAAGGAAGTCACTGAGGCGCACTTCTCCTGAGGTGCGGATGAGCAAATCAGGATTGGGAGAGTTATTGCTGTACAGGCACTCACTTAGCAACGACTCTGAAACATCACTGAGCAACACAGGCACATGAACAAATTGTTAATGCGATGGCTCCCCAGGTTATATTTCTATGTTATTTAGCATATTATTCAATATTGATTAGATTCTTTCACAGTTATCTTGCCTATCGCTTACCTTGCTTTGATTATGCCCTGCTCCACTCCCCAAGCCATTTCCCTGACTGCATTGGTGATTTCATATCTCGACGTGTAGGCAAAGCACACGTTGAGAAAGCATCTACAAAACAAGAATTTGCACTCTTGACGTCTCTTATAATGTATAATATAACAAGGTACGGCAGTTGAGTCACTAATGATAGGGAATAATAAAAGCATAAATTATTGAACATACTTATTGTGAGCCCTGGTTGTAACTACGGCTTTGGCAATAACCTGCTGTAGATCAAGCGGCAGCATATTCAAGTCACCCAGAACCCGGATACAAACACCATGCTTCTCCAGATTGTCCCTAAGGGGCAAAGTAGAATGGCATTTAGAGGACAAGAAAAAAAACAAGAACAGCATGAACACTAACAGTACAGAAAGATTACTCCATTTTATGCATGACTGTTGAAACGTGTCTGTCTGCATTTCCCACCCTGAGACGAACAAAGGTGGCAACATAAAGGAATTTCCACTGAACAGTTTTCCTGGAAAAGTCTGTGGTGCAATGTCTTGCTTAAAGGTGGTTTGTTAAGTGTTTGTGTTTATTTTATTAACACTAATCAGCCTTCATCAATATTATTTGTGGTGGCAGCATCATAGTTATACTGTACTAACTGGGGCTGTCAGACATCTTGATCTACATATCAAAAACATGGAGCAATATCATAAAATGTTATTGGTTAATCTAGATTATTCCCAACATGCCACACGGTGACATGTAGCATATTTTCACGTAATATCTTTTTTAGACAAAACTATATTTTGAAAATTGTCTCAAAAGCAAGGATTTAAAAAACTAAACTTATGGTCCTGTGGGAACCATTCACAGACAAATGAGAAACATTAAATGGCTTACCTAACAAGCTACTTATTGATGGATGACAAAAGGTTAATTTCCCAAAAGGGAAGATGTAAGTCATCTGTAAAATATTCCTGATTATAGAAAAGCATGAAGAAATACCTTGCAATGTCAGAAAAAGGCTTCTGGTCATTGTGGAACTGTGGATTAAAACACTTCCACATCTGCTTCAAAATTCAACTGTGGCAGTTTTTAAGCTTGTTTGAAAGTATTTTTCAAATGCAGACAACTAAAGACCAGAGTTGTAGTAAAATCTGATGCAAAACCAACAGTGGTAAACTTTGCATTCTGGCATACTGAAATGGCAAGAAGAAGTCAGTAGAAGCCAAAATAGCAATGGAAATAATTGACATTATGCACTCCTATTTATAAGTCAGCCTTTCTTCCTCTTGGCCATCAGTCCATAGTGTATCTTACTCAACGCCCAATGCAGCACTAAGTGTTTCTGTGTTAAACTGCTGTTGTGTCCAGCTGCACCAAAAAGTTTCAACATTTCCAGCCAGATCCCTGTGGATGTTTTGAAATCCGACCATACAGACATTAAAACATCAACAGTGAACTCCGAAGACCTTTGGAGAGAAAAATCTGTCCCCCACAGGCTGGCAACATTTAAGAGATGGTCTGAGAAAATTCTTGTTACGATTGGCTACTCATTATCTGTCTGAAGAAGACTAAAACTGAAACTTAAATTTCAGTCTTGAAAAGACAACTATTTAGCTACACAGCTGTGCTTGAGGACTGCATTTTGTTACGCTTAACTTTACTTTAAGGAAGCTGTGAATCATATGATGTATCATATGATGTATAAAATGTGACTTGTGCGACAGCAAAGTGAAAAGCTCAAATTGAAACTCACCGTTCTTCCAACAGCCTCTCAAATTTTTGCTTGGCCAGCTCCATCAGTCCATCCACTTCTTCTTTAGTGCGCTTAAAGTTCTCAATGCTGAAGGCGTACACTGTCACCTCTGGGATGTTCAGATGTTTGCACCAACGTAGTGTCTGGTGTGGAAGAGACAAGGGGTTAGATATAAATAAGCAGTTTATTTACACACAGATGGTGGTGATTTCTTTAGTCCTTATGCAAACTCACCTCTGCCAGCTTGTTGAAGCCTTGCATATGTCCTTCCTGGCGTCCCATGTTTTTCTTACGTGCAAATCGTCGATTACCATCCATGATGAAGGCAACATGTTTAGGCATGGGTCCCGCCTGGTAGACACAGCAGATTACAGGAGAGCCAAAAGAGATGTGACATGACAAAAAAAAATTGAGTGAAGTGACAGAAATGTAATTGAAAACAACAGACTTTTATAGATTAACTGTCTAAAAGGCTAACATGTCTGATTCTAATATGAAAAATTTCAAACCCTCTGATATTTCAACCTCAATACCTTATCTTAACACAAAAACCACCCACTAGCTTTTTTCAGACATTTCCATGGCATCTTTCAGTCTTCATCACCAGATGAAAGCAGATGATGCAGTTGAAAGCTGTTCAAAAAATGATCTTATACATTTATGTCTTTAACACTGTGGAAATTGTGATTGGCATTTTGCATTACTTGTTAGCTTTTTATAGTCCAAATGATTCATCGGTTATAGAGCAGCAACAGCTTGTGCCTCGAATGTATTAGAGTCTTAGAGTTTTAGTTGTCTGAAAATTAGATGTTTTCAAATCCAAGAAGCTCGTTCAACTACCCTAGCACACTGGAGATATTTTCTGGCTCTTTAAACCATCAGGACAAAAACATATTCTGTCCACAATCTGATAAAACAGACGTTTAGCAAATCAAGTTGCAACTATATTTCCTATCCAGGTAGCTGGAAATTACATCTGCTTGTTTGGACGACAGAGGAACAACACAAACACAGTATTGGATATAAATATATGTAACACAATAAATCAAAACAGACAAGGCACACAGATTTTTAAAAAATGAATTGACTAACTTGATATAATTTCAGAAATTAGCTGTTTTGCTAATGGTGTGAGGAGTCATTGAGTGTTCGGGTAATATCTGCAGAACTGTAGTATGAAGTGATTAATGTAGGGTTTCCTTTGGTCTAGAAAAAATATGCTTAGCTCTGTGACTAAAATATAATAGCAGTAAACGAGAAGCAGAAACTGAGGCTAAACAATGCTACTTTGTTACAGATATGAACATACCTTTAGGACGTTGGCAGAAATCTTTTCAAGCAGGTTTAAGTCACCTTCCTTTATCCACGACATTTTCAGGCTTCAAGCGAGCTGGAAATAAGGAAAATACTTAAAACAGGTTCATGACTGTGCACCTTATAACCCACACAGCTTACAGACAGAATAAAAAAAACACTCCGTTGCTGTTTATACAACCGGCAAAGTGTGGGAATATCATATTAACGTTCCATTTTTAGAAATATATCATTTGACATGCAGCCGGTGACGGATTCCACCGTTAACTGCCAGCCGGGCTCACGAGACATGCAATGAACTAAACTGCTACGAGGCTGAAAAAGCACAAACCCTGACACACACCGTCCAGAAAACACCAACTCTTATTAGAAATTGCTGAATTCATTCAAAATATGGAAGCACAAGCTGGTCTACTCACAAAATTGTAATGGTTTTATCACATTTCACAGACCTTCCAACTCACTGCTTTTACGATGACGACCTCTTCCGCATTAGAGTCAAGTGACGTACCCGCATGGTGACGACTTCCCGTCAGCGGTTAGTAGATTTTCAAAACATGAGGATGGACGCCCGCTTTGCTGATACATCTCACTTCATCATTTGACTAGAAAAACAAATAAATAAATGAATAAATACAATATCAGTGAACAGTAAAAGAAAACATACGACAATGGAAAAAAACTCTATTACATTTTTTAAAAAAAGAAATCACACTTCAGTAAAAGTGCAGAAGTGCCATAAGCAACATGTGCTTTCTGTATTTAACGTCACAGTATCCATTATTTTGAATGATCATGTATTGCAATGCTACTGTCATATTTCTCCCAATGACCACTTGATTCAGTTTATTTTCATGTCAGGTTTAATGGATTTAAGGTATTTTATTGTAATAATATGTCAGAACATAAATCTCTCTCTCTCCCCTCACTGTCTTTTTTTTTTTTTTTTTTTACAAATCAGCCATATTAATCATGCCTTTCAGATAAAAGGTACAATATTTCATTCAGTAAAGTTAAAGTTTAAAGTGACAACAAAGGAAA
This sequence comes from Dascyllus trimaculatus, assembly GCA_024666655.1. Lineage (NCBI taxonomy): Eukaryota > Metazoa > Chordata > Actinopteri > Pomacentridae > Dascyllus > Dascyllus trimaculatus. The sequence goes on along the minus strand of CM045451.1, from coordinate 19,725,701 downwards.
TGCTTAAAAACAAACTCCAAAGATATATAACTTGAATAAATGCATACTTACACTTTCCACTACTGCCAAACTCTTCCTTATTATATGACAGACCAACTAGTTCTCTGTGTTTTACACTACAGTGACTTTCATATCCCAAACTCTAAATGGCCACATAACATAAAGTTATAGAAATAATAACTAGAGAGAAATTTGATTTGAAAATTATAAAAATCAACATATGATGACCAAAACTATGCAAAAGTGTTCAAAAATAAACACATAAAATCATTATTCATTCATTTACTTAGCATATTTATGTTTTTATGATACATTTGGGAAAAAAATGACAGTATTTAAGCAAAAATACCAAAAATGATTTTAACTTCTCTGTTGTGATGATTTGTTTCTTTTTCTTTGTCCTGTGAGATCAAGGTTTTTTAAAAGCTGTTTTCCAGACAGAATAACCTGTTTGAAGACATCAGCTTGGGCTTCAACAGTTAAATATTATTTTTGTTGTTTTCCTGATAAGCGAAGGAATTTAACGATGCTCATTTAACTAGGATGAGGATTTTTCACACTGTATATACCAGACAGTTAATTTGTTTGTGAGTTTGATAATGAAATATGAATAAATACTGAACATATAACCATAAAAATGTCAAAAAATCCACATGTGTTTGAACTCAGCATATCACCAGCATAGCAACAAAAAGAGAGGTTTTGCTTTTTGGAAATGACCTCACAGGAACAAACAGATGCAGAAAAGAAACAACTCTGAGGAATGAAAGGAGAGATGAAAGCTGAAGATGAGTAGCACATTGAGACAGTGTATCAGCTATGGATGCCAATGGCTGCACAGTGCACAGTGTAGTTCAAGAAACAAAAGTTTGTCCATTTTTTCGCACAGCTAACAAAACATTGAAATTCATCAAACAATTAATAAAGACTCATTAAAAATCATCACAAAACTAAATGAAGGAAGAATGATAATTATTGAACCTTTCAGTACAACAAAGAGGAGACAGAGAAGAGACAACCAATGTTAAAAATTCAAGTATGTGATAAGCTACATACCTACATATCTAGAACATATGTTACATAAGAATTTTTCTACTTTACATAAAATCTGTGCAATATAGATGATTTGTGCAATTTTAATACTTATGCCAATATTTCCATTTATGAAATAATCTGTGAAATACCACTGGCATGTGCAATAATGTTATTTTTATTTTGGTTACTTTTTATTTTATACTTAATTTCCTAAATGTTTGCACTATCTTTGCTGCTGTAACACTACAAATTTCCCAACTGTGGGATTAGCACAGGTTTATCTTATCTTATCTTATCTTATCTTATCTTATCTTATCTTATCTTATCTTATCTTATCTTATCTTATCTTATCTTAAGTTTTAGGTTTAAATTAGATGTTTGCAAAAAATACTGACCTATAGTATTTATTTCAACAGTTTATGCTCATATATCTTGGGTAAAGCCACCCATGTAATTATTGATTTTAAACAAACATTTTGAGCAGACAGACTCCTAGCAGAGCCAGGACTGACACATATTTGCATATCTGCAGTGCAGTTCCGTCTTCGGCCTCTGGGGTGTGACAGCAAGTTCATCAACAGTTCCTTTGCACTTTTTTAATGGCAAAGAAGAAGTTTCGGGTTTTTGGGGGGTGAGGGGCTGGCCTTTTTTGTTCCGCTGGAGAATCCTGCTTGAACGGTGAGCAGGAGCACAACAGACCGTCAAGAAATCACAGTGCCGCGGACAATCGGCGAAATCACAGCGTCGGCCGGGATCACGCCGCGCCGCCGAGGGAGACTGTTAGAAATCCAACTGTATCGCCCTCCAGCTCTGCCGCTACTAGCTCCAGGGTCAACGGGCAGACAAGCAACTGGCAGCTATCGCCGTTAGCCTCAACTCCTCTGCGGGTCTGGGGGGGTTCTGTTAGGGGCAGGGGGCGGGGGTACACCGAGAAGGGAGAAGACTACACGCCGAGAGGAGGGGGCTGGAAGTCTGAGACGCTTCCACCCTGAAGGGGCCGGCGGTTTGGCCACAGCACCCCGGAGTAGCTAGCTTGTACCCGCGCGGCTAAGTGAATGGGATGGAGCCGGGACCGTCTGGCGCTGGTAGGTTCATTTTTACTCCACTGGTGTAAAATGCTATAATTTCTGATACTCGTTATGGCTGCTTATATTGACTGCAGAGAGAGAAAACGAGGCACCGTAGCCTGGCCTTAGCGTCAGGGAGATGTACATGTAGGCTTGGTGTCAACCCTGCCCGTTGCATCGCAACGTTTAGAGAACGGAAAGTGGGAGATGGAGCGGGCTCTCCCTCTGTCTCATTGCACAACAGTTTGAAAGAAACGTTATTATTTATCCAGATATATAGCTATAGACAAGCCTTTTGGAGCGCTGACAAGATCCACAGCCATGCGCGAGGGCAGGGAGGTCGTGGGAATCTCGGTGAGGAGGGACGAGGTGAAGCCCGCCTTCAAGCAGCAACAGCAGCTGGCTGCTCCCCGCACGCTCCGCACAGCAGACCAGCCTCCCTTTTCCCTGACAGGGGATGGTTGGTCCCAGTGTTAAGGTGGTCTAAAGAGTGTTTAGCCCCACTGCCTTACACGCACATATCACAGGCAACCTCAGGCCTACCATCTGCAGAGACAGACGAATGATTTATTTATGTGAAACCCAAAATAATCCTCAATTGTGATATCTGCACATTTGCTGTTGGAGATGACAGAACCTGTTTTTAGACTTAGACAGACAGAAGCATCTGCAGTGCATTGCATTTACATGTGTGGTTTTTCTCCACACGCTTCTCTTTCAGATTTACAGCCAGTGCTTATCAGTGCCAGACATGATCTATATTTGGTAGTTTCCTTGGTTGACACTTAGGTGTGGAAGCATGCAATTAAAACACAAACTAGGCAGTGTTTGACTTTGTGCCCAGGTCTGAAGTTCACTCACTGTGGAAAATCTTGAACCTTGGCATTATTATTCCAACTTGAATGTCTTGAAATTTTGTATGACAAGTAAGTTTTTACACAGAATTTTGTCTTTTCTTATGGAGGTAGTGTTGTAAACACTAACTTATCTTTGGTTGTCTGCAGGCTGGCTTTATTTGCCTAAGTAGGCGTGAGATTGAAATCACATTGTCATTCTAGATTGTGGACCTTGAATTCAGTTGAATAGGCTTGTTTTTATTTTTTGGGATGGGGGAAGGGCCCCCAGGGCCCCTCATTTCAAAGTCTGCTTTTGTGTTTGAAGTGAGATGATTCACTGTGCTATTTTCCAAGATTGATCTGATTGCCATGTTTAGCTCATGGTCAACGGCCAAATATTCAGAGACACAACTAGTTTGGCCAAAGCAATTGATGCATAATTCTTTCTCATTCGTGCTCTTGGCTTGTTGTGATGAGTGATGGGGTCTCCTAGTATACATCCAATACTGTTCAACAATGTGAAAATTTAAACAGACATTGTTCTGTGATAGATTTTATTTTTATTTCAACTGCATTTAAGCTTAGTAGCACTTTTGTCACCAGCTACATGGGAGACCTGCTATTAACCTTAAATTAAATACTTAACTGTTTACAAGCCATATATTGAAATTTGAATATAAAAATGAATGTGTAGTTCTGTTTGTTTAAAAAATGATTGCACTGCAAAGCTGACCAAAAAGTTGTTAAATAGGAAGGTTTGCCAACTGGGCTTTGATGAACCAAAGCAAAGCACAAAAAACACAAACATGTCATCCCAAATGTAACTTCAAAATAGTCATTCCCATGTGACTTGGAGTTGTTGTTACGTCATTGTAAAGACAGTAAGTAGTGAGCGTCTTCATGTTGTGATGCAGCTCTGAAGCTCAGCTTCAGTCTTGCCGCCCGGGAAAGACTGCTATTGTGTTGGGATATGTGAGAGCGCTGGCTCCGCTTCTCACCATCTGCCTTCACTGGCACGAGGGCGAAGTGTGTGTCATTGTGTGTGACTGTGCAACAATCACAACACACACTCCCTAGTCTAGACACTCACACATTTACACACATACATGTTTTCTTGCACATAGAGTACGAGTGGTCACCACATGCCTGGTGTCTGTGTTTATGGTATTTGTCAGATGTGTTTTAGTGATGTGTGATTTTAGATATACATAGACACACACAAACACACACACATGCTGAGCAGAGCATCTTTCTGTGTGTTATGGCTATTCCTGTCAGTTTGGCATTTTCTGAAGGCTTAGTGAACATATGATTGAGTGGTATGTTTAACTCAAGGATTTCCATAGCAGCTATTTAAAGTAGGGCTTTTCCAGTTTGGGATACACAGGCGCCTTGGCCTGATGTGGGAACAGCCTCATTGCAGAACCAAAAAGGCCAAGGTCTCTTCAGCATGGTCACTGTGGCACCCTGCCTCCTCCCATCTCCTCCAACAGCCCTACACACACACACACACACACACACACACAGACAGGTCCCCTGATATCCATGACAATGCTGTGTTGCCGTGGTGTCTCCATGGTGAGGCTGGGAATGTAGAGGGGGGCCCCCTGTGTTTGTGTGTATGAGTGTGTTCATCGTACCAAGGGCGCTCCCTCTGTCGTACACCCATGTATTTGTGTGTGTGTGTGTATGTGTGTGTGTGAGACGGAGGAGCAGGGCAGCTGGGGTCTTTGTTGTGGCGGAGGAGGGCTGTTCTCTGGGGACCAAGAGGTTAAGGCAGTGGGCCCCTCTTAGGCATAAGTCACAGCTAGCCTCACATCTAGCACCCATAGGACCCCCTCTGTAATGGATCTTCTGACTTAACCAGATTTTTACTTTTAAGATGTGAAGCTAGTATTAGCATCGATAGTCGCTAATCAGTGGGACTTAAGCTTCATGATGAGTACAGTTTGGGAAATACTGCCTCTCTTGGCCTGGATTATACAAGACATTGCCAAACATAAACTCTTATCAAAGAACATCCAACTTATTCTGAAAGTGCTAAACTCATGGCCATCAAGCTGCTGGCCATATTTGGTACAAAACCCTGAGATATTTGGCTTAGTAATATATGTAATAAAGAGAAGCAGAAAATTATACAGTTTGAGAATATCAAAACTAAGAAAGTCAGACATTTGTAACTATTTTATTTTTATTTAATTCTTAAAATTGTGGCAGTTTACTTTCCCCCCGATCAGTTAATCATTTAAGGTCTATTACTTGTTGATCTTTTCATTTTTCCTGTTTCATTGCTAAATTTCTTGATATATAGGCTGTAAAAAATGTATGGAAATGCCATTATATGTTCTCACATTTTTGTTTCTTAAGTCAACATCCAAATATTGAGTTAACAACAGAAGAAGGCAGAACATACTTGAATTGTAAATGCTTTACCCACAGAGGTCTGTCACTTTTACTCAAACAGTGATGTTATTATCAAAATTGGTGGTAATTTTTGTAGGCACAAAACTGAAGTTCATGTGATAATTGGATATTTCTCTACTTGAAGAAGCATTTTGCTAATTTATTCTTTTTATTCTCCCTGCCATTGACACTCTTTCTACCCTCCCCTTTCCCTCCCTTGTCCATCCTCATCTGACCTAATCTGGTTGTTCCTCCTGTTCTTTATGCCTTGTCAATGTCCCTCTCCATCCCCCTCATGTTGCTAATTCTGCAATGCATTTCTCGCTTACCCTGGACTCAAATGCACAATCTGGTGCTTAACTTTTTCCTTAACATTGTTTCTTTTCTTTCCTATCTTCCCTCTCCCTGCCTTCCTGTCTCTGCAACCAACTCTTGTGGCCACTTATCATGTCCTTTTTTGCTCCTGCCTACGCTTCCTTCCTGGCTTATGCCCACATTTCTCGCCCTCTTTGCCCTGTCTTTTGCTGTTCACAAATGCTTCCTTTGCCACCTCCTCACTTAACTGTTCTTTATTTCCGGTGTGCCTGCTTTGGCCGTACCATCCCTCTGCTTTAATTTGTTCTTTTTCCATCTTCACTGTTGCTTTGTGTATATTCATTTTCTGCAATCCAACATGCTTTGCTCTGGATCTCTTTCCTTCTTTTACTGGTCCTTGTCCATGGCTCCCAACTCACTGTCTGTCCAGTGCCCATGGGGGTCTTCCCCCCACCCTTGCAGCAGGTATTCCATGCCCCCCGCCGGCCAGGCATGGGTACCGTGGGCAAGCCCATCAAGCTGCTGGCCAACTACTTTGAGGTGGAGATCCCAAAGATGGACGTCTATCACTACGAGGTGGACATCAAGCCTGACAAGTGCCCACGACGAGTCAACAGGTAAAAGAACATGCACTGACAATGATTCTATTTTTAGCCCTAAAATTTCATGCATGTCTTTTCTGTGATGATGACCCACTTTCATATGAAAACTTCATTTGATTAACTTGTGGCAGTGGGGCATGTATTTGTAGAAAACAATAGGCAACTGTAGTGTCTGCTGTGTGGTCCAGTATGAAATTGGATAATGAAAGCCCAATGGCCACCAGTAATCACTGTGTTGTCAGTCTTTCAGGAGGCAGTGATTATAGCTACTTTATGCATGAAAAAATGTAATTCTTTGCAACATCTGTGTATTTTTATGGGTTGATTATCGTGTTCTTGTCTGGGGAAAATATTTAAAAAATTGCTGCAACCAAAGCAAAGCTTCTTAACTTACAAGCATGCCTGTCTTGGACAGATCTTATAAACTTGTGTACAAGAAGTAGTATTGGGTGCAGTGCTGAATTGCTCAGATAAGTAAAATTACTTGTACCATGTGGCCTGTGTCAGACATTTTCAGCCAACAGTGCATATTGTATATAAATAATTATTATGTTCCATGCTGTTGTGTTTGATAACGGAAGGTTATTCTGCTGTGAATTTATTAGGTATGACTCCAACTTAGGCCTTTAAGAACAATAAACAATGTGTGGAATGTGCTTGTATCTATGCTGAATCAAGAAAAACTTAAGCATCATCTCTGTATGAGTGTCAGTAGGTAATCTCCTCTCTCTGCAGTAGCTGTGCGCTGGTGACTTCCAAACAGATGGTAAAGTCAAAAGTGAATCTAGCCTAACTGACCTTTTCACCTTGGCTAGTGTTTATGCTATGGAGAAGCACTTAAACTGGGTTGCTGAGTGATGTGCTGTCTGATGCAGGTCAAATCCAAATGGTTGTTTCAAAACAAAGATGTTGTCACTGATTTGAGAGAGGCTGTAAGGATATTGCTGCATAGAGTAAACATACTGTAAGGTGATTTCTAAAGAAGGTACACTGCAACATTGAATAAGCTTCTAATAGTTTATGTGCTTTCAAGCCTTAGTATTGGCTCATCTTTATGAAACAGTTTTACTGGCCCCAGCCATTTTTCAGCTGTAGCGAATTTTAAAAACAAAAAGAGCTGCCATGTTCATGATTTGTTACATTTATTATTTTAATCCAAGCAATAAACTGTACATAAAAAATAAATTTCAAAATTCAACTGGGAAATGTGCTGTCTGTCTGCCTTGCAGACTTTAGTCATGGCTCCCCACAGAGCCAGTTCCTTTAAAAAAATAGTCTTGTCTGCCTTTGAGGGTAACTGGCAACCTGCCACACAGTACATGTGTTTCTTCATGTTTGATCCAGGATAATTCATCCTTTCATGAAGGAATGAATGTCATTTTTCCCTTTTGCTCAGCTTTCTCTGCTTTTGATCCCACACTGAAATGGTGTCATGCTTGTGACTGTGTGGTACCTATCAACAAGATATGATTGGCTATCATGTTCCACAGTTGTCTTATGTGTGGAGTCATATATCTGAGGCTGGCTAGATGCAGACATATAATATATAGGCTAATTCTGTTTATTGTCAGTCATTTGGCACTAGCCCAGTCCATGAACTCTGAAGTCCCAGTGTGGCTTACAAATGGCCTCAGGCGATGGTATAAATGCTGATTATCTCATAGCTGAAGAGATATAGGATATGAAATGGAGAGAATGTGTCTTTTTAATCTAAAAAAAATATGGAAAGATATTTACAGCCACTTGAAAAGAATAGTGCAGCTGTTTGAAGCCAGAGGTCAGTATACCATGTAGTGGGTTGACAGTTTTATTTATACTTGTGCATATTATTGAATTAAATAATTAATATATTTTATGCATCTACTGAAGAAAAACAAATACTTAAAGGAAACCTGACAGGAATAACTTGACTATATATTTTTTGTCTACTTCAACATGCAGTACCCAACACTAGTGTCCTCATAAGTCATTTTGTTTTTGGACGCTTTAGGAGAGTCCCTTGGCTTTGTTGCCTTCTTAATTAACAAGGTTGTGAACAGAAACATTAACAAATGGAGCAAATCAATGAGTTCCTCTTTGTAATTAGATGGTTGCAGGCCTCAGAAAATGTGAAATTCTAAAGAATCCCTCCAAAAAACTGCATGTGCTGTCTTCTCCATAATACGAAAAGGGTCTTTGAGCTCCAGCCTCTTTTTGATTTTGAGGTTTGAAACAATGGGTCCAAGAAGGCATGCAAAGGTCAAGCCCTTTTGACCTTTCCTTTTCAGAATGACTCCTCATCCCCCACACTTAAATGAAGGCCAAGGCATGAATTGAAAGGTGCTCCCCCCACCACCACCTGCACCCTCACTCTTTTTGTCCTTGCCTCAGCCCCTGTGACCATGAGATATTGCATCCACCAGCTGTATCCTGCTTGATCAATATTCTATCATCTTGAGAAATGTCCCGTTCGATCCGAGTAGGGCATCCTGACGAGGCAATGGATTTAACTGGCAGACTGGGATTTCCTTCTGTTTATGTTGCGCATTAATCCTAGATTGTGTTTGTGTCTGTTGCTTCCTACAGAGAGGTGGTGGAGTACATGGTGCAACATTTCAAGCCCCAGCTCTTTGGTGACAGAAAGCCAGTGTATGATGGAAAGAAGAACATCTATACAGTGCTAGCACTTCCTATTGGGAGTGAGAAGGCAAGTGTTTGCTTTGGTTTTAGGTGACATTGTTACACCACGCCATAATCACCATCTAATTTCTCCTCAGGGATCAATAAACTCTTAAGCCCTGCTCAGATGGGAATTACAGAGTTATTTAAGTCATGCTTAAAAGCAAGCACTACTTCTCATCTGCTGCAAAGCACAAATGTCTTCATCCTATATTAAAAATAATAGACCTACACTTAAAGTCTGGTAGAGGTGTAATGATTGAGGATTTGGATCCATTGATCGATTCCATGATCTTGCGATTTACTTCTTTACTGGCTGGTTTTAATAAGTTTGTGAGTATTTAAGAATGATGAGATTTGCTTTTTGTTTTTTCTAATGTTAAAGAAATAGAGGGGTATAAAAGGAATTGTGATTATTTGCTCTCCTGAAGAGGGTTAGAAGAATATCAGTAGCACTCCTACAGCTGTCCAGTAAATAGTAGGACCACAGCCAGCAACCAGATAACCAGACGCAGCATAAATACTGGAAATGGGGAAACACTGCTCTGTCTAAAGGAGTCTCTGCTGGTTGTCCAACAAATAATCATGCACATTACCCTCTCTTGAGCTGCAACTTGTCATTTTTTCAGATGGATACAGACACGCCATTTATCTAGTTTTTGTGTTTTGCTAACTGTGCATGTTGATGCTTTGTATTTCCCATAAAGGTTTGAGACCATTTTTGAATTTTCTTGTCCAACTCTTGGCTAAAATGAAAATCAGTGTAAGTCAGTTTATTTGTGTAAGGATTCACATTAAAGTGCCACTGCATACAGTCCTATATACAGATATGGAAACTCAAACTTCAAAACAAAACAGTGCAAGCACATGAGTTATGTTAGCTGTCAGTAATGTAAAGCGATGGAAATAACCTTTCTGGAGTCCCTTTCATAAATAGTTTACAATATACAGCATTCACATTTATTTTTCTTACGAAATGTCCATCTATATTAAATTTCTGTATGGTGTTCTTTCTCTCTGCTTTCTGTTCTTTCTATCCTCTGTCACTCCAGGTGGATTTTGAGGTAACTATCCCTGGTGAGGGTAAGGATCGAATCTTCAAGGTGTCCATCCGTTGGCTGGCCAAGGTGTCATGGCGCCTGCTGCAGGAGACTCTAGTCAGTGGCCGGCTGCAGGTCCCCCTCGACTCAGTTCAAGCCCTGGATGTGGCCATGCGCCACTTGGCCTCTATGAGGTGCACCATAGTCCCCCTTTCTCTCTGAGTTACACAAGTACAGACACAAATACACATGGGCACTCGTACTGCAACACCCCTAATACTGTCAAATCGGTGGTTCATTCAGATAATCAAGTCTTTCTAAGAATTACATCCATGTGCATCTTAAAAGCAGATTGTTCATTGTTTTTTCTAATTTCATTGTTTGTTTACATTCTAACCGTACAGCTTAGCAAAGTTAAGGTTGTCCCTTCACTTGCATTAGACATTGCAATAGCTCCAGGTGTCAGTTACCAAACAAAGGATACTTGTTAGCTGAGACCTGTGTGAAACAGTTCACTGAACAATACTGAGCAACAGAATAATAATAACTAGCTTGAGGACGTGAAGGAAGTCTTTAAGCCAGTTAAGTTGTAACTACTCTGACATTTTCTCTGTTTTTAGAAAACATCCATCCAGAAACATCTAGCACTGTTCCTTATACCTCAGATTTTTTTCTGGTTGAGTTTGACTTATTCTGAAACAACAACTTTACTGGACATGAACTCATGCTGAGGTCATGCTCTGAATTTGCACATTCATCATTTCCACTTCTCCACCCGCTCCAATTAGGTACACTCCAGTGGGCCGTTCATTTTTCTCCCCACCTGAAGGATACTACCACCCACTGGGTGGGGGAAGGGAAGTCTGGTTTGGCTTCCACCAGTCTGTGCGTCCTGCCATGTGGAAGATGATGCTAAACATTGATGGTGAGTCACTAAAGACAAGCTCACCAGAGAGTGTGTAATCAGTCTGTGATCTCAGTGGCTTTTACTGACATTGCATGACTCCACAGAAACACTGGGACAGAAAAGCTGAATGTAGAAACTACTCTATGAAGAAGAGGAAATGAACCATCAATGACCTAGAAATGTTATGTCATAAATCTAAGCAGCTACTCTCCTTTCCTTTTAGCTGATAGTATCACTGATTTTCTATGGATGAATGGTGACAAAGGGTCCTAAAAGTGGTCACATTCATGAACTGATGTTCTCCTCTGATGTTCATGAAGTTACTGTTGCTCTCTGTCTCCCTCTAGTGTCTGCAACGGCCTTCTACAAAGCCCAGCCTGTAATTGAGTTCATGTGTGAGGTTTTGGACATTCGCAACATTGATGAGCAGCCCAAGACTCTCACTGACTCGCAAAGGGTCCGCTTCACCAAGGAGATTAAAGGTAGGCCTGAATTACTGCCATTTGCTAGGGACACTTCCCTTTAACCTTTCATTTCATGTCAAGCTTTTTAATTTACTTTGTTTTTGATTATTTTGTCAGTCTTCCATTGTCCGTTTGTGCCTTTAGATGTGAATTCTATGTATCTTTTGCAGGCCTGAAGGTGGAGGTGACCCATTGTGGCCAAATGAAGAGAAAGTATCGCGTATGCAATGTCACCAGACGTCCTGCCAGCCACCAAACGTAAGCACGAATGTGGACATCATTTCGTTTAGTTTTTTTTTCCCCAAGGATAACACTCAAATTTGTATTTTTCATATTTCAATGTTATTGAGATATCCCAACATTGGCAATATGTGTTTGAATAATCTACTAGAATGTGAATAGCCAGTTTGCCCGTCTGATTTTCCCTGTGGCTTTTTCAAAAAGTTTCAGGTGGTAAGAGCCCTGAATTAAAACAGTCATCCTGCTAAGGTCGGTATTACACTAGAGATGTTTTAGGTCGAGTTACCACCATTTCGCCGCTCTCGACATTCAGAGATTAAATCTGGCCCTACATCTTGGCTTGAACCGTTTAGCCCAGACTATTTGGTAGTATGAGGAGTTTACAGATCCTGTCGTAAACCTCCCAAACTGCTCACAGACTTGTCAGGGCCACTCTGATTAATATCTAACATGTGTGACATAAAGGAAAAAAATGGGATGGGTATCTTTATTGTGGAAGTGCTCAGAGCACTGGACACTGTTGCAAAGTAGTGCTAAACATTCTAGCCCTTGAGGCTAATATTAGCTACAAATATTAATACTGGTAATAAGAATGTAGGCACCAGTTCTCATGGAAGAATAGACGACCCATGTTTACCACATCTCCCAACCTTGATCTCATCTAGACTTATTATCCTTCAACTTTCTTTTTTTTCTTCTATTTTTTAAGTGAGTAGCATTACAACAAGCTGTTGTATCAGAATCTCCATTTTGTTTAAATTTGCGTCAGGGCTGAACGATTTGGAAGAGATATTGCAATGAGATTTGCAATATATATTTTTTAAAGTTACGTTTCAGTTCAATATTCATTGTACAGTCGATTTAAGTTGTGATGGAGCACTAGAAATACCACAGGAGGAAAATGCCATGATTTTGTATAACTGTTGACACAACAGTGCCAATTGCGTCCTTTGCGAATTGCTAATTGCATTGTATCAAATCACAATTTCGATTTGAAACAATTATTTGTCCTGCCCTAATCTGTATCCCCATTAGATCACAAGGTGGACAGTAATGTCAATAACATTTGTAGTATGGAATGCATCGTTATTTCTCAAATCTTGTGGTGTGTGAAATGTCAGAAATTTGAGAGAAGAACATCTGTGAAGTGCGTGATATAACCTGGTTTACAAAATCGTGAGCCTGGCCTAACCCAGACACTCTAGTGTACTTTGTCATTTTCTTGACAGGTACAACTCTTCTAGGGAAGGTAAAGTCATCTGTAGTTCTTTCATTTTCAATGCAGAGAAACTTCCAGAGTTCCTCAAAAGGTTTTGGGTCAGCTGAAAAAGTTCCTGTGGTAGAAATACCCTAGTATTAAGTAACAAATGTCCCTCCTGATATTTGCATCAGCAAGTATATATCAATGTTTCAACCAAAATAAAGTGTTTATTGTGCTGAATTAGAAAAAGTTCAGACAGATTAAAGGTTTGGTTTAAAATGAACACAAACATTCTCCCTTATTGTGCATCATTTGTCTAATTTCCTGTTCTGCTCATAAGTTTACATATTCTTCACAGTAGGGATGGTGTAATTTTTGCCATGGGCTTTGCTGACTCCTCTCCAAGCAGCGTTTATGGTTGGGGACCATAAAGTTAAATTTTGGTCTCATCTATCCATATGACCTTATTCCAGATGTTTTGAGGCTAGTTGCCGTTTGGTATTTAGTAAGTGGGCTGTTTTGTAGTGCTGGCACACTAAACAGTTTTTTTTTTCTGGCAGTTCAGTTGAACAGCTCATTTTGAACCTCTTTAACATGAATCCTGTTGCGGAGGAACCTTTATTTCAGTTGAAGTTGCTTATGGGTTTACTTTTGTATCTCAATCAATTTTCCCAGTAATTGTGGATGAAACTTCTACGAAATCGTGTCTTGGTATCAACGTATAACCTCTAATATTTCTTATTGTCTTATTGCCATTTTCAAATCTTTGGATATCTTTTTCATGTCCTTTACCTGCTCAGTCAGGGGTATGCAAATATATGAGCACAGCTGTAATATTAACCTATTTAAGGCTGATTGTCAAACTGAGAAGGCTATTGTAGTGCATTATGTAACTACTGATTTATAACTAATTAAAATCAGTTATAACCTGCAAATATGTACCTAGCAAATGATACATTGTAATGACAATAACATAAAACTCATGTTCCTGATCTTTTTTTACCAGGTTTCCCCTCCAGCTTGAGAGTGGCCAGACAGTAGAATGTACAGTGGCCCAGTACTTCAAGCAGAAGTACAACTTGCAGCTTAAATACCCCCACCTACCCTGTCTACAGGTGGGACAGGAGCAGAAGCACACCTACCTGCCCCTGGAGGTGAGGAAGTGTTCAAGGACAATTCAGCTCTAATACAGTAACTGAGTTTGCCATTTAAAGACTTCATATGTAACAATACCATGTGCACTGACTTCGAATGCAATCAGGATTAGTGTATGTAAATAACCATTGTTCACACCTCTAGTGACCTTGGATTTGCTCATTCCAGGTGTGTAACATTGTAGCCGGTCAACGATGCATCAAGAAACTGACAGATAATCAGACCTCCACGATGATCAAAGCCACTGCTCGCTCCGCACCTGACAGACAAGAGGAGATCAGCAGGCTGGTGAGTTGTAGAGAGGATCGCTGGATGGAGGCCACACAACTGACATATAGGAATAGACAATATGACTGAATGATTTATGGTGTGATTTAGAGATAAGTGCAATATGATGCATATCTTTCACTCTCCCCAGATGAAGAATGCCAACTTCAACCTGGACCCGTACATCCAGGAGTTTGGGATCAAGGTGAAAGATGACATGGCTGAGGTGACGGGCCGGGTGCTGCCGGCCCCTATTCTGCAGTATGGAGGACGGGTAAAGAAAACTGTCTTCATCGTAGCAAGAATGCAGCCTTTCAGTTGCATGCTTTCACATGCAGTAATTGGCTGTAGAATTGACCTGATTTGACTTGAACTTTCTCTCCTCTGTTCCTCTCTTCTACAGAACCGTGCCATAGCTACCCCCAACCAGGGAGTGTGGGACATGAGGGGGAAGCAGTTTTATAATGGCATTGAGATCAAAGTGTGGGCTATTGCGTGCTTCGCTCCACAGAAACAGTGCAGAGAAGAGGTGCTCAAGTAAGTAATAATAACTAATAGTAGTAGAGTTTTTTGAAGGAGATTAAATAATTTCACTCATATTTTTGGCTGAGTCTTGGATTTGATATATGTAAGTCACTACATCCACTTTTAATTTAGATGTTTGCCAGGAGAAAAAAAATATGGCTCCACAGTACCATATACTCAGTCTGTATTTAGTCTCTCCAAGGAGAATTTTTAACCTCTAAATATAATGTTATCATTTTCTGGAATATTTCGTAAAGACTGTGTGACAGTGCAACTTCTGATACACTTCAAACAAATGGGTTAAAAGTGTTAAAAACCCTAACCTGCCATATATTTATTTGCTGCAGTTTTTCCCAACTACACTCTGTTTTCACCTCAGGAACTTCACAGACCAGCTGCGTAAAATCTCTAAGGATGCTGGGATGCCAATTCAGGGCCAGCCATGCTTCTGTAAATATGCCCAGGGAGCGGACAGCGTGGAGCCAATGTTCAGACACCTGAAGAACACCTACTCTGGACTTCAGCTCATCATTGTCATCCTGCCGGGAAAAACTCCAGTCTATGGTATTTTTTTGTGGTTGCTATTCATTTATTTGTGATACATCGTGTTGCAATGAAAGTCTGTGACAGCACAGACAAGTAAATACTTTTATATTAAATAGTCACCAAAGCGCAAAACCATTTAAGGACATACTTTTGAGGGATTATTGAAAAGCTGTACTTTATGTCTTTAGGCATCAGGATGCACTCCATGTCTAATTTCCAAACTTTCCCTTTTAGCGGAGGTGAAACGCGTGGGAGACACTCTCCTCGGCATGGCCACGCAGTGTGTCCAGGTTAAGAACGTGGTGAAGACATCACCTCAGACTCTGTCCAACCTCTGCCTCAAGATTAATGTGAAGCTGGGCGGCATCAATAACATTCTGGTACCTCACCAACGGTGAGCTTCTGTTTGAGCTGTTCTGAATTAGTTTTACATGTTTATGGTGTCATCTTTTAGGTGATCAATATTTGATAACTGTCACAGAGAAACAACAGTGAAAAGTTTAATAATATTACTGTCGCATATCGGTCTTTAACCCCTGACCTGTTATTATGAGGCAGTTGCCACAGATCCTTGCTCTTCACACAAAACTTCAAGCGCTACAATCCCATTAATGTCACTTTTCAACTAATAGAAGTACATCATTTTTAACATTCTACACAAACGCTGGATAAAACGTGTGGATTTTCAGTTGAGAGTGGCTCCTGCAATAATAACACTTGAGGTGTAAGTTTTTTATTTTGTAAATTTTTCTTCATTTTGTATCCCTAAAAGTTGTAAGTACTTAAAGTCTACAAAGTCTTGCTGGATGATACATTGACCCATCTCAGCATTTCAGTATGTCATTACAATATAACTTTTCAAAAGCAACCCTGCACTGTGTTGATGAGTAAGCGTAATTTGCATCTCCTCCTCCTCCTTTCGCTCACTCAGGTCAGCAGTGTTTCAGCAGCCAGTTATCTTCCTGGGAGCAGACGTCACACACCCCCCTGCTGGAGATGGCAAGAAGCCCTCCATTACTGCTGTAAGTCTGAGAAATAATACCTTAAGTAAACAGTACATGCTGACCTTGAGCACAATCTCAGGAAAAGGAAGGGAATGAGTAACTACGTTGTGTCACAGAAAGCTTGGCTTCTTGTCAAATCTGGGTGTACAGGTTAAACCCATGTGTGGGGAACACCGGAGTGCTTTTGACACTGGTAACTTTTAAGCAGCATTTCTCATCATTACTTTTTGCTGACTAAATTAATCTCTCTTTAGTCAAAAACAGAATGCAGGTATTTTGATAGAGAAAGTGAGTGGTCTGAGGCTCAAAAAAACAGACTTTTTAGTTCAAGAGGTAAGGGGGTTTGAAGCACATGGTGGCCAGAATACTTCTGATGTTCTGTGATGGCAGTCCAGGTGCCACGTTGGCCAGGACACTCCTTTTATAGGCAAATCATAAACAGCGAGGGCATGTAAGTTATGCAAATGACCTCAAGATGTCATAGAAAAAAACACACACATAGTAGTGGTTGCTTGGTAACAGTGGCACTAGGTGGCTATAGTGGTAAAAGAAGATTACTGCAGCCATAAATAGTATATTTGAGGTTAATACAGATGAGAAATTATTTTAAACAGAGTAACAAGAAATCACATTCAGCTCATGTGGGTTTTTTTTTTTTAAATCTGACATAAATTTAACGAGAATGTAAATAATACTACTACTGTGGTTTTGGATGTTGGCTAGGACTTTGGTAATTTGGGTTGGACATTTGAAATTATTTGAGCTATTTTCTTACACTAAACAACCATTAACAGAATTAAGTTGAAAAAAAAAATGATATATAGTTTAAACTTAAAACCATTATTAGTTGCTGCCCTCATTTATAACTTTAATAAATGGTGTGTATGATCTGGCCACTTGTATCACTTACCAATTGATTTAGAATGTGTTAACTGTAATGTAAGTGTTCAGGCTAAACAGAGTTTTAAGAGTTTTTTTCTCTGAAGCATTCAATGAATGATCAGCGTTCAAACTCACACTGCCATGAAAATCCATTTCATGATAGGCATGTGGCCGATATGACGTTTTGCTTAGATTTGAACAATAAAAGAAGCTGGGCGAAGGAAAAAAACGAGTAAAAGAGGCGTTATTCGGGGATAAAGGGAAACAAATTGCTCATCACTGACTCGCATTCAAAAAGGAAATGACGTCAACTCTCATCCGCCCTTGACCTCAGCTCAGCTGTGGTTGGTTGTGTTGTTGCCTAGCAATTATGACATATGATTGAGTCACACAGAGAGAGGAGAGGAGAGGAAAGGAGGAGAGGAGAGTGGGTCTGTCTTGATCATCCAGACTGAGGAAAAAACTGTTAGAAAAATGATGAGCATAGTGTGTAAGGGTCTGAGGGAAGTAAAATAAAAGGTTGATGTTGAGCTTCCCACACTTCCCAGATGAAGCCTTTAGGGGATGCTAATGTTCTAATAAACACTTTGGGGAAAAATGAGTCATATCTGCAAAAGGACAACGAGACAGTAGCAGTATGAATGCTACACAGCAGACCACTTTATGTATTTTTGAATGTTATTCTCTTTACTGCCTGTTCTACGGCTTGTTATGCTTACTCTTACATTATTATTTTTTACATTCCAAAAAACCCCAATGTTACACTGTAGCTGCACAAAATACAAGTAAAAAGTCCTACTATATAACAATAGGTAGATTGACATGTAGCCACTAACATAATTGTAATAGTTTCTTCATCATAGTTTCTTCATCTCTCATTCTTCAACTGCTCCCTCTTCCAGGTGGTAGGCAGTATGGACGCCCATCCCAGCAGATACTGTGCCACAGTGCGCGTCCAGAGACCCAGGCAGGAAATCATCGAAGATTTATCCTACATGGTGCGTGAACTGCTAATCCAGTTCTACAAGTCGACACGCTTCAAGCCAACCAGGATCATTTTCTACAGAGATGGAGTTCCAGAAGGACAGTTGCCTCAGGTATACGAGATGTTTTTTTAAATGGTTGATCTACTGTAGAATATTAAAAAATGTCAGATTAAAATGTGACTTATTTGGTATTTAACTTAGACAATGACAGAATTTTGTATTGTTCGCAAAACGGTTTACAGCATTTTTCAGTTTTTGTGCTAAATAATGATTCTCTGATATGTAGATTCTGCACTATGAGCTCCTGGCCATCAGAGATGCTTGCATAAAGTTGGAGAAAGACTATCAGCCAGGTATCACTTACATTGTGGTACAGAAACGTCACCACACACGCCTCTTCTGTGCTGATAAGTCTGAAAGGGTGAGCTTTTTGTTTTTGCACTTGAATTTTTTCTAATTAGTTCTATTTTCTCACTTGCATTTAATAATTTTCTTTGTGCTTTATTTTGATAGATTGGGAAGAGTGGGAATATTCCTGCAGGGACTACAGTGGACACCAGCATCACTCACCCCTTTGAGTTTGACTTCTACCTTTGTAGCCATGCAGGCATACAGGTATTAATAACAGAAATAAAATGTTTTAGTGCTCTGAAATCAACTTTAATAGGAATGAATCATTTTTATCCCCTCTTTTCTTTCATATATTTTTCATCAAATTTTCTTTGCCTCCTCTCCGTTGCCAGGGTACCAGCCGGCCATCACATTACTACGTCTTATGGGACGACAATCGTTTCACGGCTGATGAGTTACAGATTCTAACCTACCAGTTGTGCCACACTTACGTGCGTTGTACCCGCTCAGTCTCCATCCCTGCGCCAGCCTACTATGCTCGTCTTGTGGCCTTCCGTGCCCGCTACCATCTGGTAGACAAAGAACATGACAGGTTAGTGTGGTCATGAAAGGTATAGAACAAGGTTTCTCAATTTGATAGCTTGTGAATGCATTTTGGTTAAGCATTGCATAGACATGATTTTGTTTTAAAAGCAGTGAAATATTTACTAAGTATTTACTTTTTTGACTCACATATATCAAATCTAAAGCGCATTATTCTTAACACTACTGTCTGATACGCAGTGCAAGTGATGACTTTATTCTAATGAACACATTTAAAGTGCAACTGATCTTTGCTCCGTGTCTTCTCTTCCTGTCATCACTCTACAGTGGAGAAGGCAGCCATGTGTCTGGCCAGAGTAATGGTCGGGATCCCCAGGCACTGGCTAAAGCTGTTCAGATTCACCACGACACTCTGAGGACCATGTATTTCGCCTGAGCTCCACCAACCATCACCACCATCGCTTCCTCCCACCTCATTTCTACCTGAGTGGGCAGATGGCCCACCACCACCTCATCCCCATCCCTTACTCCCAATGACTGCCCACTACACAGTCCACAGACCTGCCAGTCAGTCACCCAAATCCAAGAAACATAAGGCCCTTCTCCTGTAAAAGACAGGCAGACTCTACAGCCTCATGCACTCAAAAGGTTATGAATATTATTATTATTGTCATTTTGTTGTTTTTACTTTACCGGGACTATTGCTCTTTTTATGTTGAATTTTTAAAATGTGGATATTATTATTATGTAATTGTATTGTATGCTACCTTCACACTCCTATGTATGTAAGTATGCAATACGGATGGGAGAAAAATAGGCGGTAAGAAGAAAAAAAAAATCCTGCAAACTTTTTTAACTGCCACCACGATGCTGCCTCTCTACCCATCCGAATGCCGGATGCCAGTGTTCCAAGCCCCTTAGTATGGGGATCCCTCAGAAGGGTGGTACTGGGCACGCACACTTACATGTATCATTTTATTGTCATGAACTACATTCATGTTTTTAATGTTTTTGAATAATGTTATTTTTTTAAACAGCCTTGAGGAGTCTGAGGTATGGTACATTAGCACTTAGTGTTAGCATGTAGGTGCCACCAGTCCTGCACATAAAGAGTTTGTTAGTACATGTGAGGCTAGTCCTCTGGTCTTTATATTAGCAGAGACAGAAAGAGCAGGTGTAGCATATCGTAGATATTGGAGAGAGGTCTTGCCGCACTCTCTGTGCTGGTCGGCCAGTCCCTTAGAGATTTAGCCTATAGAGGCAAGCTTAGCATAACAGTAGAGGGACCATTTGCATAGAGTGTATCAAATATACTTGCACCCCATGCACCTAAACCAGCATTATTAACCAGCCAAAAGTGATGCCAACCAATGGAAAAGGGGCACTTAAACAGGAAGATAATCTTTAACTTCTGTATACATTGCTCTTTTAGGATTTACGAGGCACTTTTTTTTATTTACTTATTGATTTATTTTACTTCAAAATGGTGAACTTGTCTTTTGTGAGGCTTGACACAGACTACTTTGAAGTTTTCACACCCACACTTGCATAGCTTTCAGAACAAAGGCAAAAGGCAAGGTCAACACTATTCTGTAGATTTGAAAGCAGGCAAATATAGTCTGTGATCACTTAAGTGCTGCAAAGCTGAACTTGCATTCAGCAATTGACCTTGCTCTGATCATTCTGCACATTCCGACATGCATCAGCGGAGATGACGCCACGCCGTGAACTCCACACTTCCAGCCACACAATTCTTTGCAAACCTATACACACCTATCCTGCACTTGTCCCATTTTTAGATAAAGCTCTTCCTTCTGCAGGCATTTACAACTCATGGCCTGCATAGCAGAAGCACACATCTCTGCCCTTTCTGTCTCTTTCTTAGCATGTAGAGACAAACCTGTTCAAATGCACTTGTTCCCTTATTTCCCTTCAAGCCAAACTGTAACTCATCAGCCCTCCCATCATCACCTTCTATCCTTGCTCTCTATTCTAACATTTAGCATCACAAACCTGCAGCATCCCCTATCCCAATCCCCTAGCTTGTGTTAGCCAATCCCTATTGGTGCTCTGTGTGCATGGGCGGCACAGATAGGGGATTGCTACATTGGACAGGGTGGGCCTCTATTACTACTACTTAATATGCCCTGCCTTTACATCTAGTCACTTTCTGGATTTATGGAAACAATGCATGTAATTATTTTTTTGACTGGATATTCTGAGCCACCTTACTTTGGTTTTCTTAGAGGTAGGAGCCTTGCGCTCACCACTGCCTGTCAGTTGTTTTGCCTCGATTGTGTAATGGTTACAAAGACTGCTTTTTCCTTTGTCATTATTATTATGAATATTGTGACTAGTGTCAGAGTGTATCCTCAAGAGGGCACTGTGGAGACGGTCTCAAAATTCCACCTCAGTTGCCCTTTAAGCGCCTCAAATCTTGTCTGATGGTCAGAGCCCCTTTGAGTTGAAAGGGATCAAAAGATGAGATGAGTTTGATTTTTAAATCATGTTTATGAACTTGCATAATCAAAATGCCTTTGTACACCGTTTTACTGATCCTTCATTGTGTCCAAGGTGATTTGTATATATAAATATATAATATTAACCTGTTATGTATTTCGGCCCACCAGTTGACAGGCCGTTCACAGTTGGGGCCAGTGTTTTACCCCTCGTTCTGTGCTTAAAAGAGAGAAAAAAAATCAGTCTGGGGGGCATTCCCCAGCACCACTGAAACCAGATGCAGTTCTTCACTCACTGAAGCCACAAAGCACCTTGCAAAGGGGGGAGACGAAATAGCAGTCACCCTGGAAATGTATCATGTGGACACTGGAGAGTCCACTCCTCTCCACACAGCCTCACGGTCTGACTAAGCAATATTGAAGCCACTGATCAAGAACAGTCCTTGTCATAGCACTTCCCAATAGATTTGAATGAAAGGACATGGAAGCATACTATTTTGGCTCTGTATGTGATAGTATGGGAACTCTGTTGGGGAGGGTTATTTTTTAAAGAAAATAAAATGGTTTTTTATTACTCCTGTTGTCATTTGTCTATCTTGTATGATTAACACTAGTATTAGATTTTACTTTACACTATAAAAAAGATAACATTAAAATCAGAAAAGAACATAGTGTGGAGTTTACCAAGGTTTTCTACATTACAACAGAGATGTAGTCCTAAGCTTTCTGCCTTAAATCTAACCTTGCTCATAATTAATAGATTCTGATGCATGATGAGCTACATAAACTACACCTTATCCACTGATTTATTCACAGACGTAAAGTTACCTTTGGGTAAAGGCGGAGTTAATTGTTCTGACGTCTGGTGACACAGAGCCCACCTCTTCCTGTCGGTGTCAGAAAGGCAACTTCACCATATTTAGCTGGCTTGCCGAAGCCCTGCAGAGTTGATCTGTCAAGCAGCCTGAAAATCTTGACACTTATCGGCGGAAACAACGCGACGTTGACAGCTTTTCTTGGCACCTGGATACAAACTACAGAAGACGACGTCGTTGGAATATGGTGCTTGGGAAAGGGGGCCGTGTCAACAGCTGTTTTTAACGCGATAAAAGTAGCCGTCGTCTGTCAGAATTCCAACTATCCAGCAGCCTAGCTAGCCAGCTAGCTAATTACAGTAGCTGCCCCGACGCTCGCTGTGCCGTGGATACGAATTTATGTCGTCCCTCTTAATGTTCATATATCGGAAGGTATTCATTCGGACTCAGTGACCCCGCTGTGATGATATCCTGACAGCTCCTCTCGTCCGTTCGAGCCACTTTTCTAAGCCTGGCTAGCGAGCTAACTTGGCTAACTAGCAGGCTTTTACTGCCACAACGTCGCGTTGGGCAACCAGTAGCTTTCGCCGTGGCAGTGAAATCCGATTGGATACGTTGACCGTGTGCAAACGGCAGTTTGCGGGGACGTCGAAGACCCCTCGGCCGGGCGAAACGACCACACCGTAGGGACCCTTCTGACAGTAATCGGGGAGGGGAGCTAGCATAGACCAGGACACTCGGCCACTCAGCGCTGCAGAGGCGTTGCACAGCCGAAGGAGACACCGGATTGAACGGAGGAAGAGTCCCAAACGTTTGACAACTGTGATCCGGGAAGTGAACCGGGCAGGGACCTCATGAATGGAAATCGGAACTACAGGTAATTTTTTTTCTGAAAATGAGTCTTTATCAAGTCGTTAGTAGTTTAGCAGTAGACTGTTAAGTAGAAGTTAGGCTTGATGAGAAACGTAAAGTTATTAGTTAACCTCAGTGCAATGAAACACCGGGTTGTGGGGCTTCAGTG
This sequence comes from Dascyllus trimaculatus, assembly GCA_024666655.1. Taxonomy (NCBI): domain Eukaryota; kingdom Metazoa; phylum Chordata; class Actinopteri; family Pomacentridae; genus Dascyllus; species Dascyllus trimaculatus. The sequence goes on along the minus strand of CM045451.1, from coordinate 19,702,379 downwards.
CTTCTGGTGAGGGTGTTCAGCTGGAACTTGGGAGTTTTTCCCCCTTCTACTGGTATTTTTGCCTAAATAAGCGTCATGGCTGAAATGATTTCATTGAAAATCAGTGATGACGCGAGGCTCGTTTCAGTTCTTATTGGAACTCCCAAGGTAACATATTTAGCTGTTATCAAGACATCACTCAAAGGTGCATAGAGGAGGAGATGGTTTCTCTCTCATCCACTCTAAACTCATCATCATCATCATCATCCAGGTGTGTAGGCTTCATTACTGAAGATACAGTGAGCCTGGTATTCCCCTACAACTTATTCCTCAAACCTAGCATGTTGAGTCACCTGAGAAGGTACAGCAGTAGGAAAACTGGTCAAAAGCTGACCCCAGATGGAGGTAATATTTAGTAGTAGTCTTCGTCCACTGAGATTTGACCTGTTTTGCAATGTCTTGTGCACATAAATGAAGCCAGTACTGTTCACTAGTATCATTCTTAATGAGTGAATAGTTAGGCCTTGGTTGTGGCTGTGAGTTAAAGCTAAAAGGTTTAGCTTACATTTTTCAACTGCAAACCAATCTGAGTAAAAAATAACTATAAAACTGTCATTTTCTGCAGCAGTGACCTCATGTTACCTTGTAAATTTATGTCTAACCTTTGTGATACACGTTGTCACCTAGCCCATGACCAGTAACTGTCTCTGTCTTGGTCACAGTGGCAGTTAAACAGTCTGAACCACCTGGCTTTGTCTCAGCTGTAACGGAAGCGTTCCACTTATGAGACCATAAACTGAATCCTAGGTACTCCAGTGACACATGATACAGCAGTTGGTTTCTAGCCCACCCCCTCTCACTCGAGAGAAGATCCCTCTCCACTGCCGACTGTCTTATTAGTGTCTCGCCGCCTCTCAGGTGGGAAACTTCCCAGCATTGGCAGCATAAGGGCCCGCAAGGTGTTTTCCCAGCAACCAAGTACCTACAGTAATGTCTATCACAGTATGCTCTCTAAACAAGATTACATTTGGTGTGTTGTCATGGGACAAATGACAGGTTTGTTATCTTTGAAGTTTGTGCAGGATGCTTTTAACTCAAACTTTTAGTGTGGCCTTGTTAGCTGACCCTTCCCCCCCTCCAACCACACAGCAGCAACAGCAAACAGTATTTTGTGATTAGATTTGTCCAATGGAAAAAAATACTCCAGTTGTTAGATTATTTAAGTTTTTGTGATTAGCCTTATATTACCTCTTCTTTTTGAGAAACTTGAGTTGTCTGCTACCACCAAACTATTCAAGGTCCCCAAACAGTGTAATGCCATGAAAAACAGGCCTGGAAACTTGCTATGCACGATGTTTGCTTGCATTACTCTGAGCGCAGCAAGTGAAATGCAAGTGCAATTTCATGCCATGTGTACTGCTGGCCGGCCTTACATTAAGGGTGTTAGGGAGTGTGGTTGATGCTTTCACTTTTGAAGACATTAATGGATTAATACCGTCCAACAGAGGCAAGTTTTGTTGTATAATTTTGTGGCCACAGGCTCTTGATATTGTGTGTGTAGTGTTGGTTCACAATCCCATATCACTAACCGCTACAGGCCAATCGGTGTGCTCTCTGCCTGGGTGAATGATTAAAAGGGAGCCCTCCATCAGTCAGTCAGTGGCCTGTAGACTGGTGTGAGAAAATGCAAATTGATTGCACGGCCCGCAAACAAACCAACAGTCGCTCTTCTCCCCAGTACTGGTCTAAGCAGCAGCACATGTGGCATGAAAACCGTGGCTTTGGAGAGCTTAGCACCGTGGGTATAATGAGTAGAAGGCTTTCTAGCCTTAAGCAAATCCAATCCATTTTGATGTGTTAACCCCACAGTATGCCCACAGACAGCTTGTCACTTGATACTGATGTTATGTTACATTATGACTGAGTTGCTAATTTAGAACTAGTCAGGATTTTCCAGTTATGGACTTAACCTTGTTATAGTTTCTAAAGGTTTCATATTTATCTTAAAATGAGACATAAATATCTTCTTACATATAATATTGACATACAGAGTGCGGTTATTTGAAGGTTCATTTTGTTGCTGTGAGCTGATGTGCACTCTTAATTTCTGTGCACCGGCTAGCGGTCTGTTAGCTTAGCATGAAGCCTGGAAGCTCTGTCAAAGATAAGTAAATCTGCCTTCCAGGACTTCTTAATATTCTCAGATTAACAGTCTCTTATAAATCTACAAAGAAGCAAGTAGACACAGTAACACAGTTGATCATAGCAAGGTGTTCCTGTCCCAGCTGAGCAGAATGAAATGAGTAACCTTTGACAAATTAATATACAAGAGTTTTTTGGGTTTTTTTCTACTGTATTGTCATAAAAACCCTTTATCGTGATGATGACAGCTGTACACATAAATATACTTGACGTATTGAGAAATGCAGCTGACTGGAAGACAATGAGATGGCAAATGCAGTACGGCGGAGGGGGGATCCCCCACCTGTCACACTACACTTTGTTACCAGGTGGGATTTGAGTTGGCTGGAGATGAGTCAGCTTGGTATGAAAAGCAGCCTCGGTGGAGGTGGGTTTTTCTGTCCATTAACACGCCACTTAAGGGGAATTGAACTATTGTTTTATGAGAAATGGGTCTTTGAGGTATTTTTGGAAACATTTGAAATTAGCTTGCTGTTCGTTTGTTCTGTCAAACTCATGTTCTTGCTCCTCTGTCAGTTGGCCTCCCGTTTTTGCACTCCCCCCTTTTTTCCCCACTCTTGTGTTTCCCGCTCTTTTTTTTTTTTATTCACAGACAGTTACCACCACCACCCCCCGTCCCTTTCCTTGGTTACTGCCTCTGTGTCCTTCTCTGTGCCCCAGTGGGAAACTCTGCCTTCCCTGTCATTCTCCTTGTAGACTGATTCTCTGTGGATTTTGTACAGACAGTGGGGTCGGCTTTGAGGGAGGGCTTAGTACTTGATTTGCAGTCTCTCCTCATAATACTCAGTTCATTCAAAGAGCCTGCTGACAATAGCCAGCCCCCCCGTCTGCAACTCCAGCCACCCATAAGGCTAGCCATTGGCATATTGTTGTTGGTTTCTATGGAGAATGCAGTTTGGCATTGCTCTTTAGACTCATTGTACTTGAGGGAAATTTACCCTTTATTTTATTGTCCCGATGGAAAAAGTAATAAAACCTCTCTATTAATCCCTCTTTATTTATTTATGTTTTAATCAGATAATATGCTATAGTTGGCATAAGATGTGGCCAGCATTGGTGATAACATTTTAACCGAACAAGTGTCAGTGATCAGAACAGAATTTGCAGGGTACCGTTAATATGCTGCTTATTTTTAGTGCTACAGGTGTGTACTGTGCTATTTTTTAAAATTTTGGTTACTTATTTAATTTATTTTTTAAATTTTTTTAGAACAGAGTTATTTTAATGCTTTCAGTGGCATTCTTTATGACAATGGGAACAAAAAGGCAGTGCTCGTCTAAGTAATTAGAGCTGTTTCAGTATTTTCTTTGGCAGGTTAAGCTTTTTGTCTTCATTTTCTGTGGTGTTTACAAATGGCTTACATAACAAAACTTCTGTTTGCCTCTTATACTGTAAAATTCAAAACGGCATGAAATCTAAGGTTCTGCTTAATATTTAGCCTCTGCTGATATATAATCATTCTCAGTATTTTCTTTCCAACTTCTGACATTCATTAAATAGAAAGGAAAGAAAAATGTTGTTACAACCCAGCACTTTTAGCATTCTTTTATGCAAGTGGAACAACATAAAAGCCAATAAGTACACACTCCAAATAAGCTAAAAACATTTTTATATTGTGTTTTGAATACACAAAATCTATTATTCATGGTGAATAATGAGTTTTAGTCATGCGCCAGTGTAGTAGACTGAGAAGCAACTCTGTTGACTGACACGTGTAGGGCTCACAGCAAACTCCTACAAGTGGGCTGGATAGATGGAGGGAAAAGTGAAGGGATGGAGCATGAGTGTGTGTGTGTGTGTGTGGGAGAAGGGGGATACAGCGGGCTGTGAGGAGGTGGAAGGCTGGAGGGTGTGATGTGTCACTGAGATTAGAAGCCAGAGCGGCCAGACCACGGCTCTTTTCCACTTCCTCCGCCCTGAGCTCTCCCCCTTCCTAAGATCTGTTTTTTGGGGGAGCTGCAAGGGGCTCATTTTCGGGGGAAGTTGTGGACAGGAAGAAAGGGACCTTGATGGGGACGTCTGAAGATATGTGTGTTTTGTGTTAATGCTCACTGACGGAGAAAACATCTCTCTTCATTATTCCATACAGTCTCGATAGGATAAACGTCAATAAGAGTTCAATAGCAACTGAGCTTTCACACATTTAAAGGTCTAATCAAGTAAGTGTGAGGTATATTTGTATGCAACAGAAGAGGCTGATTTACATGCCTTTCAGCTGATGTAATAAAAAATATCGGCATGTTTTTGCTCTTGTGTTTAGGATACAGAGCAACAAACAAAAACCAGAGGGAATTGTTTAAGAGGCTCGTGATTCTCTTCTCATCCATCAGTTAGTTAGTTTGTCACGAATAGCTGTCACTTTTGCAGAAAAACAAGTGAACTTTATGCATACAATAAGAACAGTTTTTATATTTTGATCTAATTTTAAGCCAGAGACTAAGTTGCTTCTGTACTTATATGACATTTTCTTCACACAGTATTGTGTTTGTCTCTGATGTATGTTTGTTCCTACTCAATTAGGATTCTGTAAAAACATATATATATATATATATATATATATATATATATATTTTAATGAATAAAACTCTGTGTGTGGTTTAAAGAATTAAAATAAGCTATATTTGGGATTACTTTTTCCAAAACTTTATGCAGTCAGAGATTGTTGATGCTCATTTTTAGGGTTTTGTCAGATGAAAAGTTAACTCTGTTGTATCAGGATGGTGACTCGTGTCTGAAGCAGATCACCTAAAACCTCTGTATATACATGAAACTATCCAGACTGCTAAATTCCAATTTCACTGATTTGGTAAAACTGACTCACATTTGATGCAAGTAAGATGTTCTTGTTAAGATGTTGACATGACATTTAGTGTTGTCTTGTTTTGATTCTAATTAATTTATTAGAGTGCATGTAAAGCCGCAGAGTGACAGAGCAGTCATCCTGCCCAAGTCAACATTCAAAGTCAACAACTCCTGGCCCCCATCCACTGTTCCACTCAGGTTGGACTAGCAAGACAGAAAGCTCCATTTAACCTGAGTGAATAAAATCTCCCGCTCAGTTTAACAGAGGTAGTACTTTGTGTGTATGAATATATATGTGTATATGTGTGTGAGTGTGTCCATCCATTGCCTACCTATGTCAGTAAGGCAGTTGGGCCTTCCCTATTGCCTGTGAGTCAAAACTGGCTTCTCACTACAGATGATTCTTAACCCCCTCCAAATCCCCCCACCCGCTCCTTTCCCTAAATATGTTCTGTGATGTCTCTGTGTACTCCTTCACTCTCATTCTGCCTCAGGTTTGTCTTGAGGGTTATTTCAACATTTTTGAATGTTGTTGTGATGGACCAGGCCCTTGTCAGCCTGTCGGTCTGTGGTGACCTGCTGGTGTTTGTCTGTGGTAGAGAGTGGCAGTGACTTCTCCCAGGTGCCAGATGCAGCACTCTTGAGGTTGATGAGGGGAACAGGAGGGAGGAGTCCAACTGTGAGTGCGTGACGTGCATCAGTCATCCCTCGCCAGCTATCAGTCCTTCTGTGTATGTCTGTGAGTGTATGTTTCTAGGTCCTGCCTGCTGTGACTGACGCCATTGTGCCTGGTCGCTGAGCACTCACCCTGTTCCCACAGCTCAGGCCTCTCTGGATTAGAAACACAACAGCTGTATTGTGTGTGCATGAGTGTGTTGGTGTGTGGGCCTGTGTGGACATGTGGACTCGTTAGTAGCGTGGACGTTTGTATACTGGGGGGATGTGGCTGAGGGGGTTAGCAAGGACTGGATGTCAGCCTAGCTTCTCACCATCCAGTTAACCTGGCTCCCAGCCCACTGTGTACAGTGTGACTGTGTTGTGTTGCAAAGCAGTGGAGTGGAATGAGTTCACATTGCTGAGATGTTTCAGCAAAATACGCAGATGCTAAGAAAGGCATCTCAATTCTTGGTGTGTTATATAAAGGCTATTTTCCTTATTTATTCCATGTGCACTATAGCCATGCAGTATAGCATTGATGCCTCACTCGCTGAGAGGTATCTCTCAGCTTTGTTTACAATTGATAAAGCTAAATTTCACCCTTCTCCATGCCACTCATTTTCCATTGATACAAAGAAGCCTCCAAGGTAACCTATTTATAATCTCTGGCTGCACATACCATGAATTTGCATAGGTTTTTTTTTCTATTTCGTCCTGAAAGGCTGATACTTTCAACAATACTTTTAATATTTTGTTGAAAGCACACAGCCAGCAGTGGAAGGGGATCAAATTGAACAAATTCAGAAAAATGCTGACAGTAAACTTTGATAAACTCTCAGACGGGTTTATTCTAAGGACCAGTGACACCAGGAAAGCAATTTCAGTCTTCATCAGTATGTTGAATACGTGTGTGTATATGAGACGTCTGATATTAGCTTAAACTGCAAAAGGCACCAAGTACAGCTGACTTGTTTAAAACAGACTGGCCAGCTAAAAGAAAAGGGAGGAGGGCATGTGCAAATGTGGCATTACCAGCTGGCCACACAAGTGTGTGTCCAGAAAAAATGGAGTATATTTGGCATGTTCATGGGCAGCGTAAAAGTGAATTATGTTGCAGGACTCATAGGTGGAGGTTTGATGTTGTATTCATGCCGTGACACAATATTACTCGTAGAATGCAGTGTAATTACACCAGTTAGAGCTGAACACAGCGGCTGTTCTCTCAAACAGGAAGAGCCTTCTTTGGAGCCTGCAGTGTGATAGCATATTAAGACATAAATTGTAGATGGTATTTTTAAGTAGAATATTGGCAACCTTAAATTATTCTGTTTTGTTTCAGAATGAGCTTGTGCTGTAATTGAAACTAAATTAATTTAGTTCACGAAATATTTGCTCAGAAAATGAGAAGTATGTTGATTATTAGCTGAAAATTGTAAAATGCTAATGTATGTCTTGTAAAATTTCATAAAATGATAATCCATCAGTACACTGAGGTTATAGAATATATTATTTATTGCACTATAAAGGGTAACAAGGGTGCTTAAACTTCTGTTGCAGCAGGATACAGTAGACCCAGAGTTTCAATGACACTGTTCATCTACACATTTCTACAGTTTTTAGGGTTTTTACAATTTTACCAGAATCCACTGTTGGAGTTCATTTTGATTGCGGTCAAAGAAAGATTTTCCGGCTTTTGATCGGCTTTTATTATGTGTATGTACAGGCTCAAGAAATGAGAACATACTGATAGACAGGGGGAGGATTAAATCTATTCTCTTCTGTTTGTTAAGGCACGTCCTTCCTGTAATTATCTACAAGTGCACATGCACGCTCACACACAGCACAGCATTTTTCAACTCAACAAGGGGAAGTTTCCTTGCACCCTTACACTCACTAGACAAAGAGTCAAACATTTAATGCATAGATTTATGGTTGTGGTTTCACTATTTGTCATAGGCAAATATAACACGTCATCTGTCAGCAGCAGACGTCATTGTTTCTCAGTCTCGGTCTTGATTAGCATTTTGTGTATTTTCCTGTAAACTCTTGCAAGCATGTTTGTGTGTTAGGGGTTGTACAGCTTCTCACACGCCTAGCAAGCCCTGACACACTGGAAAAAATACCCCTCACAAAACAAGAAAAAAGCTTATTTCAAGGCACTTTCACCTCGAAATAAGTGAAAAAATCTGCCAATAGAACAGGTAAAAATTTGTCTTAAAACAAGTCCCTCCATCTTGCTGAAATGGTACTTGTAAAGTGAATTTATCTTAAATCAAGTGGGTTGAGACATTTTGACTAAAAATAAGACGAATAAACTTGGTAAGATGTTGAGTTTTTGCAGTGCAGCAATCATTTCGACTGTCAAGTCCTCAGTCATCATACAATAACATTGCTTACATGTCTTGAACATTCAGCTGTCAGTAAATACTACATAGGCTGCCTCTACATCTCTTACATTACTGGTAGCTGTAGCTAACTTAACTCAAATGAATGTATAGAAGCTTCAGACTGAAGTGCCCTGTTTTCCCAGACATGACAGTTACACTTTCCTCCCAGACCTCTACACTTCAGCTTATGTGGATGACTATGTCTGTAAAGAAAGAAAGGCAGATTGTGGGGAAGGTGTCTGATATGTTGTGATGTTATAAGGTCCTATTACTGTTCATAGCAAGCAATAATTTCTGCAGATGAATGCTGTGGCCAAAGGGATTTTTTTAATCTACAAGTTTTTCGATGCCCACCATATTCTGGGGTCAAAAATGAAATCAGATTGTATTACCTAAAAGTAAAAAATCATTTCCTTCTCACAAATCGAGAGATGGTTCTTGAAGAAATATTACCGTAATTGTCTCTCAGTAGCTATCCTTACACAGGAAACCTAAACATCCCATGATTACATCAGCAAGATTTGCTGGAAGCCAAAGAATGCAGGGGCAGGACTAGTCAAATACCACAGTGACAGTGCTAGTGTTTTGATTAGAGCTGCACGACTTGTTTGTTTTGATGCCTGTTTGCATCTTGTCGGATTGTAACCATCCAAACACATAAATGTGGGTGTTAGATTAGTTGGTGCAAACTTTTTTGGAGGTTTGGCCTCGAAGGCTGCACTTGCTGTGTCAGGAATATTTTGTTAGTTTGAAATTGGAAGTTTATTACTTTGTGTCTGATTTGAAAAACACCCATCCATGTGCCTTTGCGTGTGTGTCTGTGTAATATGGGAAATAAAAGCCCATTCTTCCAGCACGTCTGTGCATCACGACAACTACAAATTACTGTACATCTCTCTGTGAGGTTGTCATACTGAAAACTAAGTGGCTCTGTGTGTGTATGCACTAGTGGGTGGAATACCAGATCTTATTCCTGTGTGGTGTATGTATGTGTCTTCTTTATTTATTAGTTTTTTTTCCTTTCTTTGCTGTAAGACGCTATCATTTTCTGTAGTTCATCCACTGCAGAAGCCAGAAGCAGGATGCTCACATATGTGTTTCTCTTCCTGTGGTGCTTCTCTGACTCACACTGAATGGAAGCCAGTTCCAAGAGGCAGATGAAAGTTGGAAAACACCAACTCTGCCCACTCTATAATCCTGCCACTCCCTGCTATCCTCCTTCTACTTGCCAACTTCCCCAGGACCATCACAGCACAGAAAAACGTCCTCTTAGTAATGAAGATCCTCTTGTGGTCTTGAGTGAGGTCTGTCCTGAGAGTGACTGAATTTGGACACCTCTTAATCTGTGGTAGACACCCTTTTTCTGTAGCTTTAATGAAGACTTACCATCATATAAGTCTTCCTTTTCTTTGTCACTCGTCTGTGTGAAATTGGACTTACTTCACAAGTTTCACCGCAGGCCCCAAGGGCATTACCATTACAAAGTTTGTGTGCACATGGTTTTGTGTGAGAGTGACAGCCGTGGCAGGAATTCCAGACTTTCCTCTCTTTTCAGCATTTTATCCAGGCAGGCTATTTCAAACAAGGGGCCTTCACCGTCCACAGCCCACCAGAGGAGTAACCGAAAAATAGAGCAGGGCAGAAAGCACTAACTTCCAAAGCCCAACTGTAAATAAACAAGCTCATGTTGTCTGCGAAAATGTCACAGAAGGTTTCTGTTCTGTTGTGGGGAGTTTTTTATTATTTTTTTAAAACTTCCTTTCAGTAGGGCCCTCAACCCCAGAATCACCCACACATGTGGGCCTATGAGTCAAATCAGTGATGAATCACACTAAAGCATGACTCTCATTTATCAATGACACATTAGGAACATTTTTTTGATGACTGAAAATGAAGCTGGAGAAAAGGCCATGTGGGTTGAAAGGGGGCATAAACAAAGTAACGCAAGCCAGGCAAACAAGTAAGTCTCATCGGGGTTTTTATGTAAAAGCAGCTGTTCAAGAAAGCACAATAGCATCATAAGTTTTATCCAAACATTGTAATGGCATGTCAGCAAAACCATTTGTTTTCTCAAGTGTGATGTGGAAGGCAAGCCTAAGCAGACCCAAAAATAGCCCTGACATGAGTGTGACACATTAAGTTGAACAGAGCTCACTGTTTCTGGATCAAAGTGACTCACGTCTAAAACATCTCTTGGTCTTTGTGTGAGTGCAATTGCAGTTCTGCAGTTTTAGTAGAACTACTGTGTCATATAAAAGTAGATTTTCTAGTGCATTTTCTGTTGTGTTACTTCTACAGAACTACCATTCATTAATGCTGTAGTCTTATATTTTTAGAGAACAATTCCGAGAGCAAGTGTACAGCAGTTTATTTTTTTCACACCTACTTGTCCTTAAACTGTAAGATCCTGGTAGAGAAAGTGTCATCTGAAAATTTCACATCACTTATCTTAAAGGGACATATTTGTTTTACTTCCACCGCAATTATAGACAATATTTTTTTCCATATGTCTATGAAAATGATTATGCCATTATCCAAAGGACAGAATTGTTGTATTACCCACATTTATCTTCATTTGCTTTGTTGGCTTTTAGAGTTTGTATTCCATGAAACGCCTAGGCACATAGCAAAGCATTAACAGTCCTGTGAGTGTGTGAGACTGTGTGTGTCTGTATCATCTCTGTACTTTTCTCAATAGGTCAGATCAAGTTTACGGTCAGTGTTACATAGATATGTGAGAGTATGGTTTGTTTGACAGTGTAATAGTAGAATAGAGTGTTTACATTGTATGATGTTACAAATGTCAAAGACAGATGTGTTTATTTTTGGGTATCCACTGTACGCCACCTTATCTTGACATTTAGATTTTCAGTGTTTATTTTTATCTACTGTCAGACACTCGAATCTTGTCACAGTATGTGTGTGTACATTTTACCAACCAGTGCTGACAAAGCACTTACTGAAAACTGAAAAAATGAGAAACAGTATAGTACCTTTTAAAGCCATTCACCATTCACTTTCCTTTTTTGTCTGTAGGAATTGGCCTTTTTTATGATATTTGAGGATAAAATTGTAATATCTACTGAGGTAGGATATTGCATCATATAAATTCAAACAGTAAAATTTACTGGAACTTAAATTAGAAATATAAAACAGAAGACACCATCAAACATGTATGCACTGTAATACTGTGTCTGCTGTAATCTGATATCATCCAGTGTCAGTATGCTAATCTATATTCTAAGCTTTATTCATTATTTCATTTTTTAACTGTTCATTGAATGTATGAATTTAGCACATTCTCACCCAAAGTGACCTGAGTCAGATCTACAAAAATACAAAAAGATATAAAATAAAAAGATAAATTTTAATTTATCCTCCCCCTCCTTGCTCTTCTCTTAGGAGCCGTTGGGGCCCAGTCCCTGTTCTCCATGCCTCGGCGGCCTGGCTATGGCACCATGGGGAAGCCAATCAAGCTGCTGGCCAACTGCTTCCAGGTGGAGATCCCCAAGATGGATGTCTACCTCTACGAGGTGGACATCAAGCCTGACAAGTGCCCACGGCGAGTGAACAGGTAGGATGGATCCTCTGGCTATTATCTGTAAAGTCTCTCCTATACCTTTCTCAAATATAATATTTACATTACATTAGAAATAGGAGATTGAGCAGCTTGTAGTCAACGAGTACACAAGATTGCAGTGACTTGATGAACGATAATTGGCTGTTGATCGACACATTAGACCTTTGATACATGGATGATCTCATTGTTTGATGATTGTTGATTTGACAGCTTCTTTCTGAAACATGACAGCATTTTCAGAGATATAGTACAAATGAAAATCTTTTTCATGTCGTGCAGGGAGGTAGTTGACTCTATGGTGCAGCACTTCAAGGTGACAATCTTTGGGGATCGCAGGCCAGTCTATGATGGGAAGAAAAGTCTGTACACAGCCAACCCACTGCCTGTGGCACCCACGGGGGTGAGCTGGAAACAGACACAAATTAACTGAAGAGCATTTACACAGCACACAAGCACAACATCAATGTGTAAACCATGTACTTGCACACACATAATCATAGCTGTTCATTATCACCTTAAGTGAGAAATGCTGTATTTCTGCTAACACATACACACTACTTGAAAAGTACTTAAACTCAGTGTGCAGAGCACTGATTCATCCATGTCTGCACTCTTGTTTTGTCCCACAGGTGGACCTGGATGTCACTCTTCCTGGTGAGGGAGGGAAAGATCGACCCTTCAAAGTTTCCATCAAGTTTGTGTCTCTGGTCAGCTGGCACATGCTCCATGAGGTGCTGACTGGACGCAGCATGCCTGAGCCCCTTGAGTTGGACAAACCCATCAGCACCAACCCTGTACACGCAGTAGACGTAGTGCTGCGACACCTGCCCTCCATGAAGTGAGCTCCTAATGGGTTTTTTTTCCACAAAGATTAATTTACAACTGTGGGTTCACACTTTCAGTGACAGCCAGCACCCTACATAGATCATTATTTTTATTCATAAATCACTAGCTGATTATATTAAAAAATAAACTTTCTTCACCAGCTAACCCACTCTCAAAGACACGTCCTATTTATCCTTCCTGAATTTCCCCATCTCCATCTTCAGTCACCAAACATTAAGTCAAAAGATGAAAAATCAAACACATTGTAGAATGGATTCCTCTGATGCTCATAGTAAATATTTGTGTTGTCACAGTGGCGCCAATATCAGCACTCTTATCCCAGCGGAAATCAAGCACAGCTTACATAGACTCCAACAATGTGCCATACTACCTTCCCCTCAATATCTGTTTCTCCAGGTTCAGCAAGTTGAACACAATATTGCCAGAGCTTTAATGAAACTCTCTTTCACAGCATTATTAAAAAGTGGTTATATCGACACCTTTCATTTAGCTCTGCTCACAGGAGCTCGGAGCTTGCATTGTCACATTTGACACATTGCCTATGTAGGATTCACTAGAAAAATGTTGCCCATTTTACAATAGGTAATGTGTCTTTTGGACAGAGTAATGAGAAGCTGATGGATCCAGGCAGTGTCACCACCCTCTCATTTCACTGATGTAGTTTCTACTGTTTGAGAGCAGCTATAAATGCATACTCACTGACCTACATTCTCAGTTCAGGACGTGTCAATTAATCATATGACTGCTATCATCCTCTGTACCCTTTTTAACTTGCCCCTTCTTATTTTATTCTCTTTGAACCTTACTTATATTTACTATTTTTCTCTATCTAGGTACACTCCAGTAGGTCGGTCCTTCTTCTCAGCTCCAGAGGGCTATGACCATCCTCTGGGAGGTGGGAGAGAAGTTTGGTTTGGCTTCCACCAATCCGTGCGCCCTGCCATGTGGAAGATGATGTTGAACATCGATGGTGAGAAACAAACTTGACTGTTTACCTTACTTTCATTTTTAATCGCTTATTGCCTGACACACTTTAAAAGTATGGAAGTATATGATGTAAATAAAGCTATTCATATTTAAATGTGTTCAAATATGCACAGAATTCACAATGTTTTCTTTGTAATTCAATCTGTGTTTTATAAACAGAATAAAAATTTCGTCTTGTGTACAGCCGCACAGAAATTGATTTTGCTGTCCCCTTTCGCAGCTGGGGGAAATGAGATTTTAATAATTAAACAGATAGACTAGAATGACATGGAGCTGCCATGATATGGACTATTTTTAGAGATTTGCACATTATCAGTTTACTTTTCGAGATGTTTTGTTAGAAGAAATGTAATGGCTGTATTTAACAAAGATCTAACCTGATATTGTCACTCAGGCTGTGTCATTGGATCTGCAGGACTCTCCAGGTTTTTACATCAGTGTGGAAGCTGATGTTTTGGTGGTGTGCTATGAAACCAAGTCATTTTAAGTAGTTGCACACCTTCTGTGGGCTAAAGAGTGAAACTTTCAGATATAATTGCTTTTTGTTTTTATTTGTCAGAACTGAGTCAGTTCTGCTCGATGAGAGCTGGTTGTTTGGAGGAGAAGAGAACAGCTCAAGACTTAGTTTGGTAATTGTCTCCAGCTTTAGCAATAGGGTAACTCTTATTTGGTAACCTGACTTAGTGCACTACAATTTGTTGAACTGTTATTATTTGTGGAAAATATGTGACAGCAAGGGTGGTTGAGAATGTGTTTTGCCATATGCACACTGCAGGTGGCTGTTGGAGACCAAGCCTCTGCTGCTGACAAGAGAGAAAGTGTGTGTGTGTGCGTGCGTGCGTGCATGCGTGCTGGCGTGCGTGTGTGTGTGTGTGCGAGAGAGAGAGTGTGTGTTTAAGGAACACAGAGGAAGGTGGGCTCTTGGCTGGATAGGAACTGACTGGTTTCTTGCTGTGGAGACAGGGGGCATCTTGTCTGTGTGTGTGTGTGTGTGTGTGTGTGTGTGTGTGTGTGTGTGTGTGTGTGTGTGGTTGTGCCTGCATGAGTGAGACTCGTGGGTGTTGCTGAGGTCATGAGGGTAGCTGTGTGGAGTATTTCCTTGAGATGGCTTTTGTTTTTCTCCAAGCGCTTAAAGCCTCTGTCTCTTTTTGAGTCTTTGCTTCTCTACTCTCAGATTTTCTCTTTGTCTTATTTTCCCGCCCTCTCGTCCTTTGGAAATCCAACTGCCGCCTCAAGTCTCTCGTCTGCTCTCCATCAGCAAACTAGAACCCCAACTGTTTGCAAAGCATTCAGTATGGCATTGTGTGCTGAGAAAGCAGACTAGTAAAAACCCATTTAAATACTTGAGCATGAAGGCAACAAACACTGCCTCCCACATTCTGTATCATGGGTAATGAAAAGTGTGTATATCAAACAATTGCAATTATGGAGGAACGAAACCTTTTCAACTTCACATTTACATGAGTGACTCAGACCGTTTTACATACACAGAAATGAAAACGTAATGCGTGGGGAACAAAATGAGGAGTAACATCACTTCCTGTCTGTGATGAAAGGCTCTCATGTCTCACATAGACACTGCACCTAATGCAGTCTGACTCCTTGTTGTGGCATCACTCACAGATGTGCGTTCGCAATGCTTTCTGAGAAGATTGTTTACATCACAGCAGCTGAGCTAGATACCTCGTCAACAACCTCCTCAACTTTACCACTGCACTCTCCTTTTCTATGTCCAATTTTAGATTTCCTGTTTCTTGCTTTGTTGTGTCATAACTTTTACCTCTAAATTTTAATATCTCTCTTATGTTGTATGCCTCACTTTGTCATCTTACTCATGACATCTCAATGTTTCTGTGCTTCAGTCTTTCAATATATTGAGAGAAAGCGTTGTATCTGAAAAACAAGAAAAAGAACCTGCCAAATTTTTTTTGCCAATGGCAGAATCTCCACATTTCCTGCGGCATGAATTGCACTTCTGTGTTCATTCGGGTTTTCTGCTGCATTTATTTAGCATTGTGGTCTTACTATGCACACGGGATATACCTGCAAGACTTTCATTCAAGAACATACATTCTGTTCCTGTGTTCAAACTCATCTGATGTTCATGCATTACTTTTGTCTCCTGAAGCGGCAGTCAGTTTTTTGTGAGAAATTGTCCTAAATGACTGTTGTTTATGCTTTGCCTTGCAGTGTCCGCCACAGCCTTCTACAAAGCCCAGCCAGTCATCCAGTTCATGTGTGAAGTACTGGATATCCACAACATTGATGAGCAGCCTCGTCCTCTCACAGACTCGCACCGGGTCAAATTCACCAAAGAAATCAAAGGTGAAGCACTTGGTATAAGGCGGTGCCTTGATATGAGAAATGGGGTTAACTTAGATGTGTGAAAGTGTGTGTGGGCATGGAAACGGTTTAAGCAAGAACAGAGGGAGAGCATTTCACAGCCATTCACGCAAACACATTCTCACTGCGACTGCGCCAATACTTTGTATTATTCACCAGGTTTGAAGGTGGAGGTGACGCACTGTGGAACCATGCGGAGGAAGTACCGTGTCTGCAACGTGACCCGTCGGCCTGCCAGCCATCAAACGTGAGTCAGCCTCCGGGCGGGCAAGGGAACCAGAGACTCTGGGCAAAGTGTGTGGATGGGATTGGGGGAGGGGAACGCGCACTAAAGAGGATGCGATCACCAATTCATCACCAAACAAACCAGATAATGTCTGACTCATCGGATAACCATGCGGTCAACATTAGTCATCTCTCAGTAAAGTCACTGTGTGGTTGTTGCTGCTCAGTGTTTCAAAGTAGAATTGTGTTATGTAGTATGGCTACACTTGTATTTTGATACATACCGGTAATTTTTTAACATCAAGTACAGATTTGTGGCCTATTTTACAGATGGAGAATTAGTCTTATACCTGTTATGTCAGCAGACAAAAAGTGATTTAAGTCATTATTCATCATCCCAATCCCTTTCTCTTGCCCCTAGTCTGATTGCGTGTCATGCAATACAAAATTCTGACCTCATATTTATGTATTCCAGACAAATGTAGCTCCACTTAAAGCACGTTAAAGTCAGAAAATTTATGAGCAAGAGATGCTAAACGTTTGTGTAGCTTTGCTTAATTTATAAAACAAACAACTTGCATCACCACTCTCCATTTGCAGGTTTTTATGTTTTCATACATGAAACAGATTAAAATACAAAAATTATAAATAAAGATGGCTTAAAGTGTTCTCTAAGTTTGCCATAATATGTTTTTTTTCCTCTGCAGGTTCCCACTACAGTTGGAAAACGGTCAGACTGTAGAGCGTACTGTAGCCCAGTACTTCAGGGAGAAGTACAACCTGCAGCTCAAGTACCCACATTTGCCCTGTCTACAGGTGGGCCAGGAGCAAAAGCACACCTACCTGCCTCTGGAGGTGAGAGACAACAAGATGCTCTTCTATTCAGTTATGGTGGCTGACATTAACCATATGTCGAGCATGATTAAATCTGCAGTGTATGGTCTTTCGGGCAGCTCGCAGGTGTGCATCTGCATCGGCTCTATAAATAGATGCAGAGCAGCTGTAGAAAGAGCTCAAGTGTGCACAAAAAATCATTTTCTGGCTGAGCAAGTACTAAATTATTACAAAAAAAAACATGTTCAAACTTGAGCTTTTGTTTCCTCCCAGGTGTGTAACATTGTAGCTGGTCAACGGTGCATTAAGAAGCTGACAGATAATCAGACCTCCACGATGATCAAAGCCACAGCTCGTTCTGCACCGGACAGACAGGAGGAGATCAGCAGGCTGGTGAGTGCTGGACGCATGTTTGAAATCAAGAGTTCCTATTGCTATTACAGACACCATGTTTAAACACTCAAATAACAATAAATGCTATTTGTTAGTCGGATGTGTTCTAAATTTTGAACAGTGGTGCACTGTTTCTTCAACAGTGTACCACTCTAAATTCATGCTAGTGATATTTATTTACTTATACTTATTAATATAATCCCACCTAGGATGTAGAATTCAGGGCAAGATTGCCCTGGTATGCAGAAATTATCTGTAATATATACTAATTATATGGTCTAAACTTTTTTGACCTTTTTGAATATTTTAACTGTAGAAGGTAACATTTCTATAAAAATCCCATGTTGCTAGGCTTATCAACACTTTGGCCGTGTTGTTTTGTTTGCCGTACTGCTTATCTTTCCATCAAATTACTGGTTTTATAATCACCTCACCCACATTCACATTTTATATTGTTAACAGAGGCATGTCTGCATGCTTCTTCATCACATTTGGCAATTATAGTGCAGACCAACTTCGGGTCAGCAACATACCACAGCCATAATGGGTTTAATGTGAAGCTGCTGCAGTGTCTGCATCTTTGTGTTTATGGACAGACTGACAAACTGTACACTCACTGCCTCTGACCACCATCAGATTAGCAATATGCATTTAATACCTGTTGTTGCCTTATTAAACCACGTCTCCTTGTCTGTTCACTCTGGAGCAAAATGATTGGACTTGCATACAGGAAATCATTGTAGACTTCACTGTGCTGGTGTTTTCATTTAGAAGCACCATTGCTTGAAACTCACAGGGAAATGTGGATGAAAAAGCATAGATTGAAATTCACAAAAGTAAAACACAAGCAAGTAAGCTGTGTCTGTTGGAACTACATAATATATTCGGTAATACATCTGGGTGTTGCGCCAATTAAACTAATCATCTACCCTGTACGCTTGTTATTTTACACTAGGGTGCTGAGGCATGACATTTTGTGATGTGTTCATTTTTCTTATGCACTAGCATTGTATAAAATCTTAGCAGTAAAAATTATTTCAACTCAGTAACATGGTCAACAACAACAACAGGACAATAAATGCTGTCCTGAATGTGGTTGGTGGTCATAAAGAACTTAGCTAACTGACTTTAAGATTAGAAACAAGAAGTTTACAACACTAGGTTACAGCTCTGATAAGTGAGAGTTTACCAGCTGCTGTCTGTAACCTTATAGTTAATGGACATACATGAGAGTGGTGTTGGTCTTCTATTGCTACTTGTTGCAGGAACACAAATTATGAGGTTTTTTTTGTTTGTTTTTTTTTTTTACAAAATGTGGAGCTGTTCCTTCAAATAAAATGAGCCACAAATGAGTGAGTAGGTAATGGAGACTTCAGGCATGCTTGGCTATAACCTTTCACTACTCCACTGTTCTTTAGTCATGCTGTCATGAAATACCTTAGCCTGACCCTGTGCCTAATTCTCTCACCCCTTTTTCCCTGCAGGTGCGCAGTGCCAACTATGAGGCAGACCCTTTTGTGCAGGAATTCCAGTTCAAAGTGCGCGACGAGATGGCCCACGTGACGGGGCGAGTGCTACCCGCCCCCATGCTGCAGTACGGCGGCAGGGTGAGCACAGAGCACTTTATGGTACCCTTCCTTTAAATCACGCCCATTCTCTCTGTTTGTCTGACACGCTCTCCCCTTCCGCAGCCTTTATTCCACTGTCTCTTTGGGGGAACTAACTCACTGGCTTCTGTTTGTACTTCATGGTGTCAGTCTTTTTGGCTTTTGTGGTTGAGTCTCGATAGTGGCAGCCTTTGAGGCCTTTGAGACCTTTTTTAAAAGGTGTTCTTTTGAAAAAAAGAGGTGGCAATCAGGACATTAAACATTTTTTGTCCATCTGCCACGAGGGTCATTTAGAATACAAAAAAAATCCAAATTATGATTGGGAAGCTTCTTACATATATGTTGTTATAGAATATTGAGCCAAAAACATTGCCAACAATTGCTTAATATTGACATTAAGAGGTTTTCAAAAAATGAATAACTAAGCATCATATTGAGACTGAACTCCAGTACTTTATTAACATCTGTCTGTTTATCTTCTTTGAGAAGACACACCTGTAGATTTGGGTGTGTGTACAACAGAGAAATATGACACAATAATACACTTGGTGCTGCACGTGATACACACACCAAATTGCATTATACTCTTGAAAATAGTGCATCACACTAGCTTTGCAAATACATTAAATGCTCACTTTACAACCACTTCATTGTTACAGTTGTTTATTGATGATTTCTTACATTTGTTGTTATTTGATGTTAAAGTTACGTTTTCTTTGGTGGCATTTAAACCTCTTTACATATGCATGTTTCTTGGAGTGATTTTATGTCAAAGTGTGAATTTGTGTCCAGACATGGAGTGAATGAAAGGTTGGCAGTAACACTCTGGAAGTGTTACTTGTGTGTGCGGTCGTGCGCACATTTGTAAGTGTATTTGTTCAAGTGTGAGTCTGTGTGGACAGTGTGAAAGTGTATGTTTGCCCATATAATCACTAGTACATGTGTTGAGATTGCGATGTTGTTTCAGAACCGCACTGTAGCCACGCCCAGCCACGGGGTGTGGGACATGAGGGGAAAGCAGTTCCACACTGGGGTGGAGATCAAGATGTGGGCCATTGCCTGCTTCGCCACACAGAGGCAGTGTCGGGAAGAAATCCTCAAGTGAGATCCTTTGCTAATATGTTTTTTTTCTCTAAGGTTTTAAAACTACTTTTTGGGCATTATTTTGTCACAGGTATTAATGATCCTCACTTACGCCACCATATAGTGTATTTATTATATATCCTGGTAGACATTTCTTCAAATCCCACCCTCTTTCTGCCTTTGTTGTAAAGCTGCCATGATGTTAGAAATGAGCTCATTCAGTTCTTATTTGTTTTTTATTGTTGTCTCCCTAAACTTTGAATTTGTATAATTTCATATTTTCTGTTGCAAATAACAAATAAAAGGGTATCACATCTCAAGGCATTGGTGTTTTGTACAGGAAGCCTAACTTTTTCAGTCTATGTTATCTTCATTTTACTGCTTAATATTACAAGGTCAGTGCATACTAATGAGAAAATAACTTTTAGCATTTTCATCTGTAGCATCTGTAGTTTCTAAGCCCTAAATATCTGATATTGTCAAAAAGGAATAAAAAAAAAGATTCTGAAAGTTACATGTGTGAAAACAATACCAGTACAACTGTTCAAGCTGGAATTTTAAGTACTCTGGCAGGATTTCTCAACCCTAAGGCTTTCCAATGGAAGCTTTGTTTACCCTTTGCTCCCTCTCATTCCTCATGTAGGGGTTTCACAGACCAGCTGCGTAAAATCTCTAAGGATGCTGGGATGCCCATCCAGGGCCAGCCATGTTTCTGTAAATACGCCCAGGGAGCGGACAGCGTGGAGCCAATGTTCAGACACCTGAAGAACACCTACGCCGGACTTCAGCTCATTATCGTCATTCTGCCGGGAAAGACTCCAGTTTACGGTTAGAAAACTGCTTAGAAATACACATATTATCTTGGCGTACAGAGATACATTTCTGTGCAAGACACTAATGCTGTTCTGGGACTGAGTGCAATTTACTCTTCTTCAGTGTTTCAGTGAAATAAGTGCACTGCACTCAATATGGGGGAAATACTATCTGCTTCAATTACATGTTTATTATATTTGTATACTTTTGTCAGACTGAGTTTTTTCTAAAATAAATAAATCAATAAAAGTAAAAACTCTCCATATTAGGGGCTAGAATTTTACAACATTAGAAGGTCTTTACAGCAGTTTTAAAAGGTCTAAAATCATAAAACTGTTTAAGGTTTTTTTTTCTTTTTAGTGATTATTCTTCTTGTATGACTTTTTTTAACCACCTATAGCGGAGGTAAAGCGTGTGGGAGACACCCTCTTGGGCATGGCAACTCAGTGTGTTCAGGTTAAGAATGTGGTGAAAACGTCACCTCAGACTCTGTCCAACCTCTGCCTCAAGATCAATGTGAAGCTGGGAGGCATCAACAACATCCTGGTGCCTCACCAACGGTGAGCCATGCTCTCCCTCTCATTAAATATAGCATATCTATATCTAGTAATGCTTGTTTGAAATGCATTAAGTTGTTCAATTTGATTAAAATATCATAATAACACATTAGTGACATGACACTATGTGTACTATTATGCAATGTCTTTTAACTAATGTCTTTGCTATGTTTTTCGATTTACAGACCATCGGTGTTTCAGCAGCCAGTTATCTTCTTGGGAGCAGATGTTACACATCCGCCAGCTGGAGATGGGAAGAAGCCTTCGATTGCAGCAGTTAGTTTTTTCTTTATTTCGACCTCACCTCACCTATTTGTTAAATTTATGAACTTGTAATTTTTGTCCTGATATCATTCCCCTTCACTTGTCAGGGATATTTTAAAGAGACTTTTGATGTTTTTCTCCCTCCTGTAATCTCTCCTTGTTACCCTTTAATAACACCTTTTTTGCCCCTCACTGTCCTCTTTCAGGTGGTAGGCAGCATGGATGCCCACCCCAGTAGATATTGTGCCACTGTGCGAGTCCAGAGGCCCAGGCAGGAGGTTATCCAGGACCTGGCCTCCATGGTGCGGGAATTGCTCATCCAGTTCTACAAGTCCACCCGCTACAAGCCCACCAGGATTATTTTCTACAGGGATGGAGTTTCAGAAGGCCAGTTCAGACAGGTGAGCTCTAAAGTTTGTTGTATTTCACTGTTTTATGAGTCATAATGTAGATATTTTAAATAGAGATGATACATTTGGGTAGTTTTTTTTGCTTTTTTGCTGGATGCTAATCGAATGTTTTCTTGGACAAACATTCTATTAGCATCCTGGAAGCTCACTTTAAATATAAATGTACAAGCATATTCAGAAAAATACTTTAAATCAGAGATGACAATTAGAAATGTTGGTAGTGGGCAGTGGTGGACAATACTCCAAAGTTCTATTAGGTTATTGTTGTGATTGATTGCATAGTAGGCGTATAGAAACATTCAGTCATCCCCATGGCGGAACAACATGAAAAAAAATTACATTAATAAGGACACAACAATATACTGTACAGTGTATGGAGAAAATGGTTTATAAGGTTTGCTTCAAGGGTTTTCTTTGAGCAAAATTTTCTTTTATCGTCTTCAGGTGCTGTATTATGAGCTGCTGGCCATCCGTGAGGCCTGTATCAGCCTGGAGAAGGAGTACCAGCCAGGCATCACTTACATTGTTGTGCAAAAACGCCACCATACACGCCTCTTCTGTGCCGACCGCAACGAGAGAGTGAGTCTCCAACACACACAAGCGCCAGCTCACACACATTATGACACTGTAATGGTACCCATTAAAGTCAGGACAGTGTGTTATGTGTTAGTCCATATTCTTTTTTATGCCCTGTATTAGCACATCAAGTACTGAAAATGGGCCTCTTTAATTACCTTTTGTTGTCAATTAGACTGTTCACCTTCCTAACCCCTGTAATTACATTCGATTAAAGCATTAGGGCCCAATGCACACCAAGAGCTCTGGAGTGGCACTCAAGGCCCCCCAGAGTACGACCCAGCCAGTAACAACCTTATTTTCAGTGCAGGCACTCTCTCACGGAGCATTAGGCTCTCTGGGGTATTAGACTTTTAATTGGTTGATTGGGAAGCACTTGGTGAACCTTTGCCTGGGTCGTTTCATCAACTAGTTATTTTTTTTATAATTAGAATTTTTATTCCCTGACATCACTTAATGCTTTAAAAGCTTTGCTCCCTGCTCTTTTTCCTGCATCTTCCACTTTGTGTTTTAGTCGTTTTTGTTTTAATGGGAAAAAATGGGGGGAAAAATGTCCAAGGCATTAGGCAGGGAGTAACATTCATTTTGCTTTGTCAGGTTGGACGTAGTGGAAACATTCCTGCTGGTACTACCGTGGATACGGACATCACGCATCCCTATGAGTTTGACTTTTACCTCTGCAGTCACGCTGGAATACAGGTCTGACCAACCCTCTTGTCTTTTCTGCCCTGAATTCTGTCTTTTTCAGCAGTATTTTACCATGCTCTTCACCACCAAAACATCTGAAGATTGTGTTCTTTTGCAGGGCCATGTATTATTCTAATATAATTAATGAATGGGATTTAGGAATAAAGCACTCGCAAGAGAAAAATAATTCAAATGAGATTCTAATGAACTTTTCACTCAAAAATTTGTCTGTGAACCACATCTGACCTTTGTGGACATTTTGAGCTGTCTCAAAAAGGCTTTTATTTCTAAGACATTTGAAAAATGTTTCATGGTAAGGTATGATGCAGTTTTATCAAACTAGTATTAAGGCATCCTTTTCAGTAGCTGTGTAGTATGGCAACAGCTCAGAACAATACAGTAAATAGCTTGGCAGTGTGGTGCATACATTTTATACAAGGAGCTTCAACCCTTTATTCAACTACAGTAATACAGAAGATTATACTCTTCTTGTCCAGCTTGCCATTTTTTAAAATTCCTACATTTTAAAAACAGAGAAGGATCAGAACTGTGTCCACAAATTTCAGCAACATCACACGTGTGTAGGTGGCCTATATCATTACCTCCTAAATCACCATTACTCTGATGTTATTCTTGTCTGTAAGACACTGTTGTATACCATAGCTGATTAGTGCTGATGGCATCTTTCTGCAATGATTTTATTTATTGGAATTTTTAGACAAAGGTGTATTTGTTTGACTGTTTTTCTTTTTAAATTTTTATCATTTGTTTTATACTTCAGTGTAGTTTCTGGCATTTTTTTCCGTTTGAAAAAAATGAAATTCCTAAATAAAATTCCTGTTGATCGTGTTACAATGGCAATAATCTATTCACCCTTAAACTAAAATGTACTTATCATTCAAATGTGTCATTTTAATTCCCTACTCTTAGGGCACCAGTCGGCCCTCCCACTATCATGTACTGTGGGACGACAATTGTTTTACCGCTGATGAGTTCCAGCTGCTCACCTACCAGTTGTGCCACACCTATGTGCGCTGTACCCGCTCAGTCTCCATCCCTGCGCCAGCCTACTATGCCCACCTAGTGGCCTTCCGCGCACGCTACCATCTGGTGGACAAAGAACATGACAGGTCAGGGGAATAAAAAGATAGATTATGATTAACATTTTTCTTGTTTTACTTGCAAAATGTACCCAATTGTTTTGCATGCTCGCTGTTTTTGTCTAGCCTTTTTTGTAACTGGATCTATTGTCTTTATCCTACAGTGCTGAAGGCAGCCATGTGTCTGGTCAGAGTAACGGTCGGGACCCCCAGGCGCTGGCCAAAGCTGTTCAGATTCACCATGACACCCTGAGGACCATGTACTTCGCCTGAGCTCCACCCACTCTCCCCAACCATTGCCACCCCTTAATACACACATAAAAACACACAGACACAACCATGCACGCCTGGCTTGCCAGTCAAGGAGTCCTCATAGGTGCAAGTCCCACCCTACCCCCCCCACATGCCTAGTCAATCCGGACCTGACACTGTGCAGAGGAAAGCAGGGAGGAGGGAGGGGAGGAGGCACCCCCACACTGGACTGAGGATGCAAACGCTGCTTTAAAAACAAACAAGAAAGAAACTCAGCACTATTATGCAATATTAAACCAGCCAACTAGTTTATTTTCACCCTTATCAGGCCCCCTTTTCATTGCCCCTCCTATCTGTTCTTCCCTGTTTGTCTTCTTTATTTGTGACCTAGTGGGTATTTGTTTTTGTTTGTTTCTTTTTACTTTTCCTTTGGCACAGTCTTTCGTAATAGTCTATTAATCTGCTCCTTTGCCATCTCCAGTACCTCAAGTCAGTTTGAGCAGCAGCACTTTTACATTCTGTCAGTTTTACTGTAGTTTGTCATTGATTCTCCCCAATGAAACTCCAAGACTTTATCAAGAGGTGTTGGGTTTACTTTGGACTATAGTTTCATGGACCAGAGGGTCCTCCCAGTTGCCACTTTTATTTCCCCTTTTTCCTCTCTTGTTCTGTCACTTTTCCCTGGTGTGTGATATTGCCAGTTACTTGTATGGAGCTACATGTTCTTTTGAGCACACTGCCACCTGTTGGCGACGAGGTATAAATGCCCCCTAAAAGTCACAACATGTAATTGTCATGTAAGATTTCAGATCAGTTATGATTTATTTCGAACAGTCAGCTGTCACATTTGAACAGGGGCAGTTTATATTGGCTGATATATCAATTGCTGAATTGCAGCCATCTATGGATTTTATTTAAAGTATAACACTGTTGTTTGATTCTGGTTGTTACGTTTCTTCAATATTATGTCAAACATTTTATGATTCTAACTTTTTAAAATTACTTAATCATATAAGCTTTTGTTTTAAATCTTAGTAATCTTCATGCATTCATTTCCCTCAGTGCTTTATTTTGCATTTCCCTCTTGAGCTTTAGATGGTGGGTAAATAGAGATTATGTTGATGGTTTCCTCTAGTGCAATAATCAGATGAACGAAGGGAAGAGGATTTTAGGGGACTCGAATGACTCAAAGTACGACTACATTTCATTTGAAAGCACGTGTCCTCGAAAGGCGAAACGTTTGTGAGACCCTTTCATGTATTGCTCCTCTGAGTCGATTGATCAGCATGTTTTATGAGTTTGCCCTTGCTGTTGGGCAAAAATGGTGCAACTGCAGTTATGGTGATTTTCTTGTTTTTACTTGAACTGAAGGATTTTATGCGCCTCTGTGGTTTGAGAATACTTTTTGATCAATGGGCATGATTCAGAATTCCTGACCATCAGTATGCTAACGAGGTCGATTTTCGTAATTCCTAAGAATAACAAAGCTTTTCACCTGACAGCAGCAGTGGAGTATAAAGGCCATAAAGAGGTAGTATTCAAGTGCCTGGTGGAAGTTAAGTGTATAATGGTTAAAAGCTACATAACTTATTTTGGGGCTCCTATTTCAGTGGGGTAAAATGATCAAAAAGCATAATCCAACAAATGGACAGCATAAGATAGTTTGAAGCAAGAAAGTTTCACCCGATGCCTCTTATTCTTCTCAACAACCGTCTACTGACTTTTCTATACATCTCATTCAAATCAACCTAAGATCAATATATTTATTGTATTTGCCTATACAGCAGTGTTAGCTGTTGGCTTTGCTTTGGAGCAGCATTCAAGCAAAGCAGGCCGAAGTTGTCTTTTTGCTTAATATTCACCAGACGTGGATCCAGCTGCTACAGTGTGTTTGTAACTAATGGACCAGATTCATGGGCATGGAGTCAGACTTGTCAATAAACTAATTCTTTCAATAAGATTATTCTTTCAATAGAAATCCTTAGTCCAAGACCAAGTTCAGTTCCTGCCCATGTAACTGGCCCAAATTTGGGACTGGCTTCAGAACAAAGTCGAGGAGTCTAGTTGGATGACCAACATTTGCTACAGAAGTATAGCCGACTGTTGATGTGAATTGTGCTTCTGGATTACGGTCACCATGTAGCTCCTCTCATCCGCTGAAGGCCTGAAGCTTGTTCGGGGGTGTTTTTAAAAAGTTATCTGCACTAAAAGAAGCATGTGTTTCGGGACTGAACACAAGCGTGGTGCTACTCTGTCTGAATTAGAATTTGAAGCTGAACATCTATGAGACTGTGTATGAGCAGATGGGTATGGTAGGAAAAAAAATGGTTAACCTCACTCTGAAGGACAGGAGAAGGACCCACTGCTATGGTTAGTGAAGGGAGGTATAGGTTTATGATTTAATTGGGGTTAGATCAGCATTGAGAGCTCATAAATGGTACAATGGCAGACGTTCCCTTGGACGGTGAGGTATAATGTAGGGGTCCTGCCTCCGCTGTTGCATTCGACTGCCTTTCACAGGCAAGCCTTCCAGCATGGAAGCCAGTGGGTTTGAGCCTTCATGATTTCACTAGTATCTGAAAGCCTTTTTTAAAAAGCCAGATCGAAAGTATATTTGTACATTTTAAATTATGTAATGCACACCACTTATTTTTGCTAACAGAAAAAAAATGTAGTCTAATTATTAATCTTAGTAATAAATGTATCATGATAAGTAATGGTTAAAAAGGTATAACAAAGTTTTATTATTGCAATAGACTGTTGACTTGTTCCTGTGTCACTGTATAACGTATAGTGTATGTGTGAACAGTGGTGGGGTTGTTGAAACTAGTGATGTGTGTTTGGACTGTCATACTGTTATCGATAGGGACGTGGACTCAAACCACCTCTTGCTTTGATGTTTTGAAAAAAAAACTTGCAAGATGCTGAATGCTTATTTCTCTCCTTAGTTTGTAGATGTTCATACAATTGGAGGTTTGTCTTCAAGGAGACAAATGATTAACCTACTGTTCTCTGAAAGCCTTTGTATTAAGACATTACAACCCCATTGCGACAACGGTAGAATGGAAGAAGAGTCGGTTGATGTATTGAGCTTCTGCTCTTGAATGTTTCCTTCAACTGGTGCTGATGCCTGCTCCTTATCAAGAGGGAGAGTGAAAAGAAATGGGCAAGTGGTTTTGAAAGTCTTGGTGATTCATTTCAAAGTCATGTGTGATCAAAGAATAACGTAACAAGGGGTAGTAGTTCTCCATTCCTTTGTGGTAAAGCCTTGGGGGATTTACGTCGGATTGCAACCTCTGTTGCTTTCCTCCGACTGGGTCTCCTTATTCGAGCCACTTTATGTGCACACAAATACAAAGAGTTGGCCTCTCAGTAAATCTGTGGTGTGACAAAGCCTGTAATCTTATTTTTGCTCTCTTTTCCCTGTGCTCCCAAACATTTACTCCCCTGTGCCAGAGGACTACATTCCATGGCAGTACAATCTCATCCAATCCCCCTGGGAGGTGTAAGAAAGGTTAGAGCTGAAGGACAGAATAGTGGGATATAGTGTGATTCATTCAAGTATGTTTGTGTGCGTTTTTGAAAGGGATCAAAGCTGATGAATGAAAACATTATGCGGCAGGTTATGTTGAAAGTTGGACATGTTTGACGGGACGGTGGAGGACGATTGACTCACTATATCTCTGCTGCCTGTAATCGATGTACAGGTTGTGTGTAAGCTCCACCCCTGAGGGCAGTTGAACACATGTTTACATAGCAAATGTGTATGCCTCGCTTACATTTGAAATGTCATCGGCTCTGCTTTGCAAATATTAGCTTGTAGAGAAGTGATCCAACATGAGCAAGACCATTTTTTTGGCCTGTGGAAGCAAACACTCGATGGGATACCAAGACAGTATTTGTTTGGCCAATTATTCCTCAACAGACATTTGTGTTACACAGCAGGGGTAAACTCTTGTTTGCCTTCCCCCAATCAAGTAACATTACTTTTTAGATTTGTTTGAAATATAAAGGTACCCAAAGCTGGCAGCTTGTTTGTTAACAACAGACCAAAAGCTGATAATTTTTTTTTTTTTTACCTGAAGTCTGACAACTGTCTTATGAAGAATTAATTAACCCCAAAAGGTCAGTGGCTCCATTTTCAATGGAAGTAAAGGTGTAATTCCATTTTGAGTAATCTGTCAACGTCCCTTGATTTTGGTTGGTCTCTATTTGCAGTGGAAAGTAGCAATGGAGTGAGATAAAGTCCACAGAAAGTGCCTTTCCTCTTGATGGTGCTGTTAATTGAAAGATAAAATGTAAAATCAAAGAAATAGAATCTCCTTTTCAAAAAAAAAAAACACATTTTACACACACATACATGTTTGTTTTTTTTAGAGACGGCAATGCAAACTTGTGTTTCATGTATTTAGACATTAAGCCTAGATAGAAATAGAACATTATGCCAAGTATATGGTTGTGGTTGAGCTCTTGCTTCCTAGTGCATTTAGTGTCTTGGACCAATGGTGTTGTTGGTACAGTGGAATGTGCATTTGGGTGGGTTGGCGGGGGGTCGGGGATGGGGGCGGGGGGGTGGGGTCATAGCTGACACTAGCGTGGTGTGACACAGCCCAGCACACGAATGACAAACATAGCACAGCACTTTAGAGACTGCCACTCTCACTTAGACACATAGCCAAGAGGTTTTAATCTCTGTCCCTCCAGTCCTCTTCGTCCTCTCGCTTCAGGGAGGGAGAGAGGATCCAAAGCCTCAGCGTAAACGAGGAGATCGAAGGGATGTGTGTTACCAAACAAAGCAGTCGGTCATTAAAAGTGTGCCTCATGCTCTCGTGACTTTGTTGTTGGCTCGATCGAGTCAGTCTGCTCTCGGGTGGCGGTATTCTCTCTGGAACTGCCACTTGAAACTTTGTTACAGCTAGGGCTGGGTGTCAGAACGTCAGTCATCCACCAGATTTTTTTTGGCATCGAAAAAGTGAAGCAAGTTTTTCAAAAAAAAATGCAGCCCAGAACTTTTCACATCTGTAGATTTTTGCACTGACGAATACGTTTTCTTCTTGAATGGCATTTAGTTTTTTTTCCACTAAAGGAAAGCAAAAGAAAAAGTCTGAATGGCGGAAAATACTTTAATCTGTTGCACAGTGAAGTGCGCTGTCATTCAGGTGTTATTTTACAGCAGGTACAGAAATGAAACTAACACAGCCAGTGTCAGTATTCAGTCTTTTTCTCACGATGCCCAGCCCTAGTAGCAGCCCATGGCATTCTTCTCATCCTAGTGCAATGCCCTGCCATGTGTCTTGTCCCTGATGGAGGGAATGTGTGCCCAGCAGTATCCTTGTTTAGAGCCGGTAGGGTGTCGACTGAGAAACCGAGGATGTGTCTGTAGTTCTGTGGGTACCTTTTCAGTCCAGGGGGTGAAATCTTTCTATTACAAGAAATCTCAAAAAAACACTGCACCTCACTTACCTTGGTATGCTGCATATGTTATACTACATGAAAGAAAACTGCAGATTGCTTTTATTATGACATATAATGCTTGAGTAATGCCTGATTGCGATATTCTTATACAGTAACTATTTTAGAGTCAAAATAAGTATAACTGTAAAAAATATTCTGTTTTGTCTTAACACTTATCCGACTTTGAAAAATTGTTCTTGAGCCGACTTTTATTTTGTTGTCCTATTTAAATGTGTTGTTCTTTAAATATATATATGAAATATATATATGCGGAATATTTTATGGTGTATTTATTGAGAGTGCGTTTAAAAGCGGCTGGAGTCTCCGCATCATTTTTGCAGCATGGTGGGGGCGGAGCCAGGAGGAAGAGGCCTTTTTTTGTTAGCCCCTCCCCCTCCACGTTGACGCCTTATTCTCCTAGACACGCAAGCACAACAATATGGAGGGGGGTGCGAGGTGGAGGAAAGGGAGAAGGCGGATTCGACTTAGTATTTACAGGTCGACTCTCCCTCCTACTTTTCTTTGAGATTCGTTAGCCTCCACTCTTCTTTTGCCACCTGAGAAGGCCAAATGCCAACCCCCACATGTTGCAGCTCATCTCTGACGAAGGGAACCATTTCTGAACCACACTGACTTGAGTGTCGAATAGCTGACTTTTCATCCCAAGCTGCTAATTGGTACGTTAGCCATGTAAAACTCCCCGAGCCAGTAAAAGGGCAAGTGGAAGAGTGTAAAATATAACATTTTTTTGGAAAAAAAAAAGAAAACGGCAGGGGAAAGAAGAAAAGACGTTGGAAAGGCAAAATTCTTTGGAATATGGTGAAAAATTTTAGTGTGTAGGCGTTGCTTCTTTCTTCTAAGTGTCTCCTGTCAAGTTTTTTTTTTCTTGTGCCAGAGTATTTTACAGCAGGAACAGGTCTCATTCCATAAGAAAAGACATGCCTCAGCCTTAAGTGCGTTCTTACATAGCTGTCACAAATCTATGTGACTTTGCAATGCCTGTGTTGGGTGGCCTACCAAGAAAAACTAGCCTACGTACTTGATCTGCCTGATTCCCCAACCGGCATCCTCATCTCTTCTCACTTACCATGTAAACCACTAACAGAACTTAGTGAACTCTGATGTACGAAACGAAGTGTAAGCTTTTGAAAATTGCTCCGTCTCATTTGTACTGATGTCAGAACAGAAACCAGGTCGGGGTCAAATGGTATGTGGAAATGATTCTTGGCATTTGTTTTTTAACCGGATGAGCAGTGCCTACTGCCTCAGGACAATACAGATATCTTAGAAATTCTGAGTATGCTACATATGCTGATTTGACTTTTACACACTTTCCTGTGTTTTGTGTAAATCCACTGGTTATCATCGTATTGTCATTGATGGCATATCCAAAGAACAGTATTTTCAGATACGTTTTGACCCGGCCCTGACAAGAACCAGGAGGTTCCCCAGTGTGCTGGATTTCAGAGACCTGTGCCTGTATAATGAACCAAGGATGAATTGTGTTGTGATGAATTATTGTTTTTTTTTTTTTCTTTTTTAAAAGATTTCTGTTGGTTGTCCCTCACCCCATCAGAGGATCAGAGACATGGACCTTTTGAGTGTTGTCAATCCTGTTCCAAAGCAAGTTAGGCCCTCTGTCCTTTCAAACCAAATCACTTTTGGTTTAATACATGTTTACCGTAATGTTTACTCCCGTGGCTATCAGATGTTTAACCTGTTTTCATGTCATTTGCATTCCAAACGACCTCAAACCAAATATTGCAGAAGAGATTAGGCTCCTGATGCCGGTTCTTGTATACACATAATGGTTTTGAACAGACAGATATTTGACCGCGGCCAAGGATTTGAAAACACTTCGTTGTACTCTGATTGTTCAGATATTGTCAGTGTAGCATCACTCCTGTGTCAGTCTTATTTCATTCTGAAGATCTTGGACTCTGATACCTCTGAGTGAGGCACCAGCAAACAGATATGTACATTGAACAGTGAACCTTCACCACCAGATGATCCATGTCTCAGTCTCTGTATTTTGCAAAGGCTCTGTTGTACCAACAGCTCTATTCCTTTCAGTTTTAAATGTCTCTTTCTTTTGTAACTCTCTCTTATAGGTTGTTGGCCCTTTTAGTGTTGCTTTGCTTCAGTTTGAAGTGCATCTTTGACTAATACTTGCAATAAAATGCTTTGCTTTACCTTAGTTGTCTCAGTGATGTGTTTGGTGTAAAAAAATAAATAAATTGCAGGACATATTTCAGGTTATGATATTACCACAACAAATGCCACAGAAACACAAAAGATATTGAATGATTGATTTAGGCAAAGTTTTATTATATTGAGTATATTCTAAGATGAATACAACTGGAAATCAGTCTCTTGGTTTTTCAGTTGTATGTGTATGAACTAGTCATGATAAACAAGGACAATCCAGCTACATCCCTTCTGTTTTCACCTTTCTTGGATTTAAAAAAAAATGTGTTTAAAGGGGTAGTGTAGACTCATCAGTTAGGGCTACTGATATAAAGGTTTGGGATTCAAACTTTAACACCACCAAGCTGCCATTGTTGGACCCTTGAACAAGGACCCTAACCCTTTCTGCTCCATAGGCCCCCTCACCAAGGGCCTCATAACAAACAGGGATATGCAAAAAGACAGTTCCCTTGTGGGATCTATAAAATATATCAAAATAAAGCATCACTTCAATTTATTTCAGACTAGCACTTTTTTTTTTAAATCGTTTTAATCTACACTATAGCAGCTGTGTAAGATTGTGTATTTGAGCTAAAGGCTACCAACACCAATATTTATCATGGTCAATTTAATTTAGTGTGTTTGCATGCAGACTTTTGCTAGTTATAAGTGTTATTGTAATTAGTATTGCAAGTCATAAAACCAAAATATTGGACAAATTCAGTAGAAGAAAATTGTCCCAAAGCCCCGTCAATCAAATTTTCCAGTTCATCCTGTGAGGTACATGATCATTTGTTCCTTTAATATATATATATTATTAACTCAATCCATCCAACAATCCCCCCTCATGGTGGAACTAGATGAAAAGGCAATGGCTCACGAAAGTCTGAATTTATGTCTATGCAAAAATTTTTTATGACAATCCATTCAGTGGATGATGCGTATTCAGTATGAGCCAAGTGATGGAGTGACTGATGAATCGACATTGCCATCCATAGATCCTCACTGCAAGTGTAACAGAATTAGAATAAAACTGCCAAATTGTCAAACCTTTGTAGCGTAACTACACTTCTTAATGAAAATTTTGCACTCGTTAATAAAGGGGCACCATCTCAGATTACTGAGAAAATTATCATTCGAGATTAAGTCTCAAAGAAACTTTAATTGAATGAAGTAGAACAGTCTCTTAGCTGAAAGTCGTGAATTCTGATTAAATTGACCTCAGTTCCCACACAAAGAAAAACACAGAATCAGGAATTGGTCTAAATGAATATATTTATTAACTAATCTACTAATATACATACATGAGCTATAGCAGTTGAGTCAGAGTGTGTGTATAGTGAATGTGTGATGTCAGATTATCAAACAGAATGACGAGGATGATGGTGAAAGAAGGGTAATTAGCCACCGATCTAAAGTTCTGATTTAGATTAACGAATGATACGCTAAAATTAAACCTGTTATCAAGTTATTACAGCATCAACCCAATCAGGAGCAGATAGAGAGGTGGGCTTTGCCTACTTTGAACAGAGCTGTCTGGTCGGAGCCTCCGTGAGCTGGAACGTGGGTCGGAACCGTTGAGTGACGAGCCTCTGTGGATGCTTTCCGGAGCGTCGTCTCGGTTGCTAGGCAACGTTCTGCCGTTGGAGCCCTCACAGCCGTGTAGTAGATTCTGACGTTGGCACGCAGATGGTGGTCGGTGGTGGTAGGCAGCCGGGCGCGGAGTGCGCTGTCGTCCGGGTTGATGGAGAATAACTTGATTATTAACTGTGGCTCTGTTAGACTTGACGGCGTTTGGTGTTAGCCGCAAAATCTCTAAAAAAAATTAAAAACCGTTCTGTTAGAACAGTTTTCGGCTTGAGGAAGAAGCGGTAGTGAAGCAGCTCGGACTTAGATGAGCGTGAGCACAATCTAAATAAAAAGATCTAAAAGATTAACAAAGAGCCACAACAATAAGACGCGCAAAAATTTGACTTAACAACTAGACGAAGACAAAAAGGTAAGAAAGCGCGGAATATCTGAAAATGGTCAGAGAAAATAGCAAGGAAGTTTTGTAAAGAAAAAGAGCCTAAGAAAAGAAAATGTCAAGAGTGGCGAGAGAGAGCCAGGAACGGAAGACGGCAAAAGCACAGGACAAAGCGGTTTCCACTTTTTATCCTCTGGCTTCTGGTGGGTGTTTATTTTGGGCGTGGATAGCCGTTTCCCGCTAAGACTGGTAATCTGACTCTGTTTCTTTGTCTAAAAGAAGAGCAAATTGCCATCTCAGATTGAGATACAAAAAGTATGTTATGTGCGCAAAAACGATCTATCCATCTCTCACCATGACCCATCGATATGAAACAAAAGATTGGTAACATACATATACGTCCTAAGACGATCGATTATACCAGAAAGGGAATGAACATAAAAACCATTATATGTTAATATGCAATTGTATATATATATCACGTCCATCTTATCACTGGTGAATATAACACATTGGATGAAATGTAGTAGCAAAATATGTCAGATTTCCCCCACTATCACTTTTAATTCATGACAACATATCACTACAATTGGTTGTTTAATGTCGGCACTCCCGTGCATCTGACGTCGCTAGATGGCACTGTGGGTCCATGTTAGAGATGTGAATATTCTTATAAATCTTTATCTTCGTTCTCATATTACTTAGAAATGCGATTTTTGGACAGTTGATATAGGACATCATGTTGAGGCTGATGCAGGTACAAACACATGAAACAAATAAACAGAACAATAGTTATTTAGTCCGTTCCTGTATGAATGGATGAAGGTAAGACACAATTCCAACTGTTCCTCTGGTATGTGGTCGCGATTTATGGCCTCTCCTTATCAGTTAGGAGTGGAAGAGTTTTAAATGAGTCCATGGGGAAGATGCAGGAAAAACATTCTCAACTCAGAGTGATTTGCGCCAGTCCCTTTGAAGTTGAGTGTCAAATGGTGATCCTTCGTGAAGATGGTTATGGTTCACGGGCCTGGATAGTGTTCAATGTGGCAGTTTAATGGTCAAAGTAGACGCAAAGTCTACTCAAATGTTGTTTTTACCTCTCACGTAGCATTCCAGAGAGAGAGGGAGAAGTCTATGTCCGCTACACCTTGTATCTTGTAACTGTGATGTGATTTTTTTTAAAGCAATTCTACTTCTAATTGGCATATTTACCTTTGAAGTAATAACCACTAAAGTATAATAAGACTGAAATATTAAAGTTCTGAAAGAGCAGCATTATCTCCCTACTAAATTTTGAATTATTGAACAGAAGGAGAAAGTGAGGAAACTGTCCAGGATCACTAAAGTACCCACTACAAAACTGATTCACACATCCTCAGTGAGGATGGAGATGTAAATTTCAATACTAAACGCAACATTTCTTTATGTATTATTAATGTGTTACCATTTTGCAAAGACAGCAAAGTTCGTACTTAGTTTATATTATTTGAAAAGCTAGTTTCACTGTAAACTCCAGCACCTGAACACTCACACAGCACACAAAATTGAATAAAAAACCACATCCAAGCAGGCAACCAGTAAGTAATCAATAAATCTTTATCAGCAACAAGCAAACCAACACACTTTGCCCTGCAGTGCTGATGCCCCCTAAAGAGCTCAAGTGTTCACAGGTGAGCTCTCCAAGGTAAAGGTGAGCAGGGCCTTCCTGGAAAACAGCAGGAACAGGAGGAGCTGCTGTCAGGCCAGTCACACTCGAAGCCACAGCACCGCAGGTGTTTTCACTTATTTTTCCTGATTAGTGTGCGCTGGTGTGTACAAACTGTCATTGATCTGCATGTACCTCCCTCCCCTGAAGCAAATTGTGTCTACAATATTACTGTTAGAACATGAAGTTTGATCTCATATTCCCAACACAGCAAACCTTTGCAGAGGTTTAATCAGCTGCAGTAACTGGAAACACCTGTACGGGTGTCGGGATTGAAACCCTTTATGTGTGGTTTACATTCCGACAGGTTTTATTAGCCACGTGTCAGTTATATCAGGGAACAAAAGGCTCACGTGGAGGATTTTTAAGTGCAATGAGGCTCCACAGTATAATCATGAAGTCCATTATGCTTATTCTGAAATCTACCTATCATGTTTAATGATTTATACTTTTTTAAAACCCATACACTCACATTTTTATTCAGCACTATATTGCTTTTCACACAGCCCCAGTACAGCCTCAGGCCTCAGTAGCTGCACTAAGCAGCTTGTTTGCATCAGCTGAGATTTTCCTAATTTAAAGTAAACATTTTTGTAAAATATTTGTCCTCCACTCAAGATTCAAATTTCCAGTGTTTCGCACTTTGTTCCAATTCCTTATCAACTGTAGTTGGAACTATGAGTCAGTTGATTAATTACTTAACAGAAAAATAAAAAGCAACTATTTTCATAATTGGTTCATTGTTTTAATAATTTTTTTAATTGGTCCGTTTTCCTATTTAACATGCTTGTAGCTTGAAGACTTCTAGTTTTGGACTGTATTATTTTGAGCTCAACAGATGAATTGGAGATCAGTTTGGGCTCTGGGAGACAGGAAAATATATCATACTTTTAAGAATAATTGAAAAAGCATAGCATAACATAGCAGTAGCATATTAACACTGCAAAAAAATAATTATTTTTCAAAAACTTAAAAAGGCAATAGATATGTATGATCTGTTTACAAGAAATTATTATTATTATTATTATTTAAAGGGAGAGTAGTTTAACAGGCATAAAATCAAGACAAGATTGAAATTTAAAATTCTATTTTTTCATCAAGATGAGTAAAACCCATATTTTATAGTATTCAAATATGGGTTTATTTGCCACATTTTTTTTCCTTTTATGACATTGTCCATATAGAGGTGTTTCACAAATATTTATTCATTAAAATGCAAAGTTCCAAAAACCAATAAGATATCTTTACCACTTATTCTCCTTTGTCAGTATTTGTTTACTGGTTAACTGAACTCGCTAAAATGTGTTTTTATAAAACGGTTTGTTTCCTGACATTTAAAAACATCAAAATTATGCATGAAACCAGGGGCGCATTAAGCTACAGCACAGCTAATGAGAGAACAATAACAGCAAAACAGCAAACGATCAGCGCTGAGCAGCAGCATCATTAAAAAACATGGTGAGATGGATGCTCTGTGAGAAACCAGATGCTCTGCAGGGTGGGACTAAACACTGATTATGTTCACATCCTAACTGTCAGTCCCTGTGCACTCAGCTACATCCAAATCGGCAAAATGATGGTGTTAATTCCTGTACATCATTTAAATAAGGGAG
The DNA here is from genome assembly GCA_024666655.1 of Dascyllus trimaculatus. Taxonomy (NCBI): domain Eukaryota; kingdom Metazoa; phylum Chordata; class Actinopteri; family Pomacentridae; genus Dascyllus; species Dascyllus trimaculatus. The sequence goes on along the minus strand of CM045451.1, from coordinate 19,664,870 downwards.
AGCCACTGTTTAGTCAAACAGACATCCCACTGTGGGCCTAAATGCAGCTGCCACCGTTTCTCTCTGCCTGGGAGTAGCACAGTCATCTATCATGGTGATGGTGCAGCGGTGCAGATTCACTGAATCAAAACTAAATTACAGCCTCTTCTAAAAAGTGCAACTTTGTGCACTCTATTATGAGTGCACAAAGTTGCAGGCATTTGACAAGAGGGTTTAGGGTTTGGTAGCCTTAATGTGAACACATAAAACCTGTCCCATCACTTTAAACAGTATGAATTTATTTTCGGCCACTACTGACATTTTAAAACGAGTGAAAATGGCAAACATGTTGGAAAATAGTTGCCTGTTCACACTGTTTGCAGGAAGCAAGATTTGCATTTCAGCATCTTCTGAGCTTTGACTCTGGCTACCTGCAGAATGTAAATCAATGTTCATGCTCCGCTTATTTTATTTTTTATTTTTTGCATGTTTTATAGTTTGTAATGCAAATCTTAGGAGCAAATCAAAATACCACATTCTCTGTTTTTAAGTAGCAATAGTATCAGTGGTAATTTGTCATCTGCAGATATACCGATCAGCCACACCATCATAATCACTGACAGCTGAAGTGAATAACATTGATCATATTGGTGCTTTTAGTGTTCTGCTGGAAAACCTTGGATTTTAACATCCGTGTTCATCAGACTTAGACACCCAAATAAACACTGTCCCACAACAAGCACAATCCCTGCAGCCTACCACATGGAAAAAACATCAAACAATCAAGAACATCTGGAGGAACATGACAATGGCCCAACATGTTGATTTGACCTCCAAATGTCTTGCACCCCATTCTGATCCAACATCAACAGGATGCAGTGGAACAAGTTTGATTGACAGAGGCCCCACTGCACAAGCCAGAGTACCCAAAGGATTCACTGCCAGCGTCCTGGTTCAGGACCCCATAGGACACCCTGAGAGATCATCTAGTCCATGCCCAATGGTTTAGAGCATTTCTGACCACATCGTCGGGACCAACACAATATTAGGCGGGTGGTCATAATGTTATGCCTGATCGGCGTATCTGTTGTGTGTAACAGTGTTTGGTGGAAGAACCAACATTACAGACCAATATTTCTACAGACAGCCACCTGGGCTTAACATAAGTCCATCAAAAAAAGACAAGCAGAGCAAAGTAACACATGGAACATTCATCCACTGGATTTGAATAATAGTTAAAAACCTGAATCAGCTGAGTTAGCAGAGTGTTGATTTTATTTAGCGGCTAAATCCTTCACTAATTTTCACCAGATAGCTGCTGAGTTTGGCATGTGCCATTTGGTGCTCGGAAGTTAGCATTGAGGGTTACCGGATCAGATCAGATCATACTGGAATTCAACAGTGTGGTATTCAAAGTAACAGGAGAGTTGTTGTAGCTACTAAACCTAGAGAGATAGCACATGGGATTGGTCCACACCATTTTCCTAACCAGTTTGAGAACAGTTTTGTTAAATATGGATCAAAGGGAATGATGGTCACACACACTGATTACCTTCATTGCTGAGACTTGTGAGTAATTGTCAGATTACCAAACCAAGCAGATATGGGAAGATACAGGAAGATAGATTCAATGAAGGCATGACCAAACATCAACATGAATGTCTGGACCACTCCAATGGCAATTTGACCCCTTTCACATTAAATACAGTCCTTTTTTCTCCATTAGTACTATAAAAATTTTGAAATTGCACATTGAACAGTCTGATTTTCTATATCCAGACACAATTTCTCACAAGTTTACTCCCACAGCTAGTTTGGATTTTGTTTGTTCTGTAAAACAAACACAACAGTGTCAATTTAGAACCCACCACAGTCACGAAAAGCCCAAAGATTCGGGTCAGTAGCTTTTGTTTTAAGTTTTTCAATTGAGTCACTTTTTTGAAGCTGTTTTGTCGAGCCGTTGATATTCGCCTTTAAAATACGTCTCAGTCAGTGTTTGTGATGATCAGTCATGTTTGTTTTCGAATTTGCCACATTACATAATCTTCTGCAACTCAGGCAGCCAACACTTTATCATAATTACTGCAGCAGCTACAGAACGGGTTTTAATTAAAAGAAATACCAACTGGAAGTGTTTGTCAGTTTTAATACAGGATTTAATCACCATTTTTATGAATTCATTTACAAGGAAACTGAATCTGCCGAGCAGCCTGTCTGATAACCGCCTCCTGAACTGCACAGGTGACTCTCATACAAATACAGATTCCTTTCATGTCTTGTTTCATCTATCTTGCCATTAAAGACTGCTTTGACTCTAAACTTTCCCAAATTTGTACAAACAATGCTATAATTGCCCTTTGTTGGCATTTACTTTCTTTGCTGCTCATTTTTGTTTTTGCTCTTTTGTGTCTCGCTGTCATCTCATCAGGTTTCCTTGATTAGCTAATGATGATTAGGTGCATCTGTAACACCTTGACCTGGTTGCTACAATAGAGAAGCACAGAAAAATGACTATTATGCGATGTTTTGTGCAAGGAGGAAAAAGAAGAAATATGTGCTCTGTTGCTTTGTCACCCTTAATGACTGGTTTTAGTTGTGGTTTGCTGAGCCAAAGCAAAACTACAGCCTATTACTATATACAATAAATTTACTTTTAAGATGCACCGGTGGATACACAAACAAAGCTGAGAGGACTTTTGGGGGAGCCAGTAAATATAAAGTGTTGATTACACAAGGAAGCCTTAGAGATTAGAAATTCATTTAAAAGAGAAAATAGATTCAAACAGGGGTGCTTGAAAGTTTGGAACCTTTTTATATTCCTGTATGAAAAGTCCTAAAAGTAGTTAAGGATGCCCAGTTACACAAATAATGATCCTATATTTCACATCTGTGAGTAATAATAGTATGTGAATCTCTAGGACTTTAAATTAAATTGAAAGTGAAATTAAAGCAAGGTGTTTTTAAGTGGTTACCTGTTTTATTTAAAGAACAGTACTCTATCAATATCTGCTCATGGAGTGTCTCATGGCTAGAAACCAAAAAGAATTCTGAGGACCTCAGAAAAAGAGCTGTTGATGCTCATCGAGCTGGAAACGCTTATCCCACCATCTCAAAACAATTTGGACTCCACCAATCCACAGTTTGGCTGTGTAGAAAAAGAAGAAATTCAAGATTCTTGCTACCTTCCCTTAGGAGTGGTCGACCAGAACGAGCAAGGTGTGTAATGCTCCACGAGGTCACAAAGGAAACCGGGGTAACGGAACACTGCACTCCAAAAAGAGCATTGCAACCCATCTGCATCGAAGGTGAAATTCTTACAAAATTATAAGGCGCACCCCAACAAGTCCAATAAATCCAACGAGTCCCTTTGAGCAAGGTCTTTGGCGACACATGGACAAACCAGATTCCTGTTCATGTGAGGAAACCCACCAACCTCCCAGAGCTGAAGCTGTTCTGTGCCAAGAAATGGACATAAAAGCCCTGAATCAATGGAGCACTTTATGAAAATGTTTAGTTACAGTTATTTCTGCACAAGGGAGTCACACCAAATACTTAAAGCAAAATATGACATACCTTTGCCACTCACAGATGCGTAATATTGAACCATTTCCCCCAAATAAATAATATATTGCATGTAATATATACTATGAATTACAGTTGCCACATTTGTTTGATTGGATTCTCTGCATCTGTTGTTAGGACTTGTGTGAAAATCTCATGATTTAGGTCATATATGTAGAAATACTTAAAATTATAAAGGATTTACTAACTTTTAAGCACTGCTGTAAATAATCAAACTCACAAAAATATCAGCAAAAACCTCAGTTTGTTTTGCACTTCATGCTATTTCTTAGTTTACTGGTCTGCCCAAAATTAAAGCTGGTATAAGGTTCTGTGATCCCATATCATGACTGTTCAGTATAAAATAAGGATAATTACCCAATATGCAGTCTGTCTGTCCATCTGTCTTGTTGGTTTTTTACATCCGTGGCTGACCTGAATAAAATACATCCTGCAGTTCCATCTCTGACCAGGAGTGGGAACAGTTCACTAAGGAAACAGTCTGGCGAACTTAGGTTGGGGTTGAGAGCTGTGTTCTCGATTCATGAAGGGTATGTACAATAGGAAAGGGTGTGTGTGGGTGTGTTTTGCCAGGAGTGAGGCACGTGAAGGAAATCAGGGTGAGGGCTGAACGAGGAAATGTAAAGGTCACGGAAGGACAGACGGATGTGTGTGGACATGTGGATAGGGACTTGAACAGATTAGGTGTGATATCATTATTCCTAAATTGTTTTTGTCTTTTTTTCTGTTCTATTTTTTTCCATGAGATGATGTTGCCATTTATTTTTCAGCGCTGTATCTTTACTATGACGTTTTCATTTGACCTCCAACCTCCACCACCGCTTCTGTCAGGAGGGTAGATGATATACAGGGAAAACAACTTGACTCTCAAGCCGCACACCACTATCTCTTGTCCAATGGATGACAAATGACCCGGTAGCACGGGGAATTATCAGACGTCAACCTGCGAAAGAGAATCCACATGCAGCAGAACACCAGAAGACTTGGCATCGGCTGGGTACAGTCAGCAACAAATATTGATTTAATAGTACCGCAATCTTCGCGTATGTAAGCATAATTTGTGACTGACTGTCTGTTCAGTGGATATTTGGCTTTTTTTTATAGTTCTAGAAAGTGATAAAGTAACCCAGATCAATTTGATGCATTTTGATTCAATTACATGAATATCTTTTTTAAACTTGAGCCAAGATGACAATTGTGAAGATATGTTTAGTTTGCCTTCTTGCTGTGAGCTGGCTGAGACGATCCATACCACTTTTCTTTCTGTCCAGCAAATATATGGCTACAGCCAGCAGCTGTCAGTTTTCAGTTCAACTGAGCCACTTTTCAGTAAAAAAGGTGGGATGCTTTTTGTACAGTTTAAGTGTTTTGCCTGGACAAAAAGTGGAGTTAAAGCCCAATAAACCTGTCACCTCCTTTTGCTTAGTATGACTCATACTGACAAAGCATAGGTTCAGAAAAGTGAGGTTGACATGCAGTGGCTGAGTGTTAATACCAAATGCCACTGCAGTTTATCAGGCTGAACCTTTTTCATTCGAATTATTATGTGGCCGTAGCTTGATTTAAGAAAAATATTGATTTAGCTGGCGTCCCTTTGAGGGAAAGGTCACTGCAGATCAGTACAAAGTTGTTCTGACTGATCACCTTTATCTTGTCAGACCATGAGGAGTAACTGGAGTGGTTTAATGAGCATGTAAATCATGTATATCATATGCTTTGGCCTTTGCAGTCACCAGATCTTATAGATTTTGGACCGACATATCAGACAATACTCTCCACCACCATCATCAAAACAGCAAATGAGGAAATATGTTTTAGAAGAGTGGTGTTTGATCCCTCCAGCAGACTTCTTCAGATTTAGAGAATCAGTACCAAGGTGCACTGAAGCTCGTCTGGTGGCACAAAGCCCCGTTAAAAAGTTTTTTTAAAATTAGAAAGTTCCAGTTTTACACGGGTTTCCCTATTCCTAGTCTTTATTCTAAGTTATACTCACTGTCATTTGTCCTTAGATTCATATTTACAAGAGATATGACATTGGAATCAATTTTATCATCGCTCACCAAGACGGCAAGAAAGCCTATTTCACAAAATGCTGAACTAATGCTTAAAAGATTCAGAAACACAACATGCCTAGATTATTAAATTAGCAACCCAGAATCTCTGACAGCAAATAGCAAGTCACGTTTTTCTCTGATTACACCACACCACCCATTCTTCCTTTGTTAGCCCTTCACGTGCCCCATGTGAAAACATGAATACATACATTTCTGGCAAGGAAATCCACCCCTGATAAAAGTGACATAGCTGGAATGCACAGAGAGCTGTTGAATAATTGGGGTCAGCAGAGGGAAGACCGTTCCCTGATGTTTCTCATGCATATGTCATGGATCAGTGCACTACTTCACACAGTATGTACAGAACACACATGCAAGAATGTGAATCTGTGAATCGGCACGTGTGCATGCATGTGCATCAGTGAACAGACATGGTGACAAGATAATACTGAGCTGCCGGGGATCAGTAGTCAGTCTTTTTTCTTTAATAGACTGTCTGAAATATGACTATTTTTACAATCCTTCCCAGCCATTATAAAGTCATTGTAGCATTGTCAGCTCACTGAGTCTGGCAATGCACCTTAAATGAATGTGATTATTTATAGGTAACTGCAATAAAGATATAATGGGTAACATGTCCTCTGTTGGGGAAGCAGAGTGACGATTCAGATGAGACCTTGCCCATATCTAGAGCTTGTGGAGGTAGTGAAGACACTCCTCAGCGACTAAGGCGCAAGGTGTTGGTGAGATTTGCACTGAGATGTTGGTTATTTCTCAGCCCACTGTTGGACTGACACGTCTTTTCAGTGTCATGTTGAAGCTGGGAATGGTGCTCAAGGAGTGGCGGACTGGAGTGGTGGTTCCAGTTTTCAAAAAGGATGATCACTGGGTGTGCTTCAATTATTGGGGTATCACACTGCTCAGGTACCTTGGGAAAGTGTATTCCTGGGTGCTTTAGAGAAGGCTCTGAGCGACTGTCAAACCTCAATTGCAGGAGGAGCAATATGCATTCCATCCTATTTATGGAACACTGGATTAGAGTTCCTTAGGGGGTCGTCAGAGTTTGACCATCCAGTCCATATGTGTTTTGTGGACTTGGAGAAGGCATATGACTTTGTCCCCTGAGAGATCCTGTGGGGGATACTGCAGCAGTATGAGGGCCATTGTTATGAGCCATCTGGTTTTTATACAGTAGAGCTTTGTTAGTATTCTCAGCACAAAGTCAAATGTATTTATAGTAGGAGTTGGATTTCACCAAAGTTGCCCCTTGTCTCTGATCCTGTTTGTGATATTCATGGACAGAATCTCAAGGTGCGGCCAAGGTGAGAAGGGAGTCTGCTGGTGGCTTCATCAGACCATGACCTTCATGACTGCAGTTTGCAGTCAAAAGTGAATCGGCTAGGATGAGAGTCAGCTCTTCCAAAATCTGAGGACATGGTTCTCTGCCATAAGCTAGTGGACTGCCTCCTCTGGGTTGGGGGTGATTTCCTGCCCCAGGCAAAGGAATTTAGAAGTCTTGAGATCTTGTTAACAAATGACAGAAAAATCTAGTGTGACATGAAAAGACTGCTTGGTGCAGTGTCGGCAGTAAGGCAGGTGTTGCGCTGGACTGTGGAGTGCTGCTCCTCACATCGAAGTAGCCAGCTGAAGGGGTTCGGGCATCTGATTAGGATGCGTCCTGGGTGCTTTCCTTTGGAAGTTTTCAGGCATGTCCAACTGAGTGAAGACCCTGGGGTAGATCCAGAACCTGCTGGAGGGATTGCATATCTCATTTGGCATGGGAACACATTAGAACCTGCCACACCTGCTGCCACGTGACCTGAGTCCGGATAAGTGGAAGAAAATAAATTAATGAACAATGGAGATATTGTCGCAAAATTAATAGGCACCCATTACCTTGTCTTTTCTCAGCACAAGATAGATGGCTAATATCACATTGTTATGGCTTATAGAAAATACCAATTAATCACTTGATTCACTACTGTGGCAACTGTTGGGTTATCCATGAAAATTCAAAGAAAAATTCATTGCAACCACAAGATGAGTCCTGATAATTTTGATTTGTCTGATAGTAAAATGTTTATGACCAATTACCTGCAAATGAAGTCACATCCACATAAGACTTTGTGTTCTGTGCTAATTAAACATTGTTAGATTTCTTACATGCTAGTAGTGTACCTACTAAACAAACACCATGTTAACATTATCACTGAGCTTACATTAGCATGCTGTTGTTGGCACAAGCTCAAGCACCACAGTGTTTAAATTACAACTTGTTCATCTATCATGTTTCTGTAAGTTTTCCATTAAAGGAGAAAACTACTAATCTTTAAGTTACTGTCAACAAATCCCATAAAAAGACAAAAACAGAAGTTCATTTCTCTCTACTTTCCAATATCTCTACTTTGTCTTTGACACTCAGCCCCAAGCCTCTTTGCTTCAGTAAGAACAATCTCGAATGTCTCAAATGGATTACGAATATACTTTCCAAAAGGCAATGAAGACAGTATAGCTCTTTGCAAGCATTACTTTAACGATAACAAATTTGTTGTCCCCTTTTCGGCCATGGATTTGGTTTGTTTACTGCAGCACAGCACTGCATAATGAACTAATGCAAAATATAACAGCATATCAGTGAAAACACATGTTATCCAGATGTGACAATTTTTGGACAGCAGTGCAGGATAAAAGGTAAATCAGGCTACATGAATAGTTACTTGATGGTTTTGGTCTTGAATTTGTTGACAGTGTAAAAATGCTTACTATTAGCGGACTAATCAAATGCGATATCTTTTAAACTCATTCATTTTCTTTGGATCCATGCACTACTGAGGATGTCTTGCAGCGCATTCACTTTTTTGCATGTCCAGCTAGAGCTCTGCAAGCTTCAGGTTCTCTTCCACGTGATGTATGTGCCTCTTCTGCACCTCCATCTCCTCTGTATTCTGATGGGAGGCACATGAATGCCGGGGAGCATAGGGTAGGCTAACAATACAATGGGAGCAGCACTAATGGGCTTGTGACAGTGGGGATTTTGGCACAAATCTGAAGAGAGAGCCGTCTGAGGAATGTTCTGCCCTCCTTTTACACTTTTATACGGTCAAAGCACTTTTCTGAGGGATAGTCTGAACACAGTTCGGTCCAGTCTATATGATGTATAATTTCAGATATTCTCTGTAACTTTGCAGAGGCTCATGAAGCTTTCTGTTTTATATTGGACAGTTGCATTTAGAGGGAAGGCACATACATAGTCTGAACAGTTTAACTTCAGTAGTGAGTGATTTGTATTCCACACCTCTCCCTCCAGTTTTCATTCTATTTTCATAATATTTCATCATTGTCTTTTCCTCCTCGGGATATGGCCTCAGGGAGCTGTAAGCTCTATCTACTATTCTTGTATCGGTTTAAGGTCTAGCAACATTAACGAAATGGAGTGACTTTGCTTTGATATATTTTGAAATATGTGCATAGAAAGCAGAAACGATTTTTGGCTAAAAGTCCCACAGGCACACCTAAACTTCCATGGCAGATGTTCAATTGCTTTTTCCTTCTACACCCGATAAAACTTGTCCTCCTTTTGACCTCTGGCTCTTTGGTTCCTTTTCCTCCATGTGGTCCTCTGTAGCTCTATGAGGCCCAGCGATAACACCGCTGGAGGTTAAAGGGTTTGAATGGGATGGGTGTACCGTGAAAGTGAACATTGCTAGAGTGGATAAAAATGTGGTCACAGTGCTATTTTGCGCACACAATTGGCAGCTTCTGGATTAACACCAAGAACACTTTATTCAGCCAGAGAGGAACAAAACAAAACTCAAATTAACAGTGATCCCAGATGATAAACGTAACCTACAAATCACACATTGAATTCACAATGGGCCGGGACCAACATCACACTGAAAACACAGTGTGTCAAGCTGCATTCGGTGCCAAAAGTCTCCTTCTAATTATAGTGGTTTTCTCGTTATAAGCCTCTAGTGTCTTCAGTATTTTACTGATTTTTGCTTTGTTTCTTGTGGTTTTTGCATATATATTTAATAGATAAATAACTGTGTACTTCCTGTGTTGATCTATCTTCTGGAATAAGGACCAATGTGACTAGCAAAGCACAGTTTTTGTACTCCTTTGTGAATCTAGTTTCTTTGATGCTGTACTAATTGTGCTAGTTGTTTTTTTTTACACATTTAAATGGGAAAACACTTGGTCCTCTTCAAAACAGTGCCTGTTAGTCAAAGCAACATTGTGATTAATTCATAATGGAAAAACTATGTACACTCCTACATTTATCACACCTTTAAATCCAAAAAACAGAATCAAAGGTCCCAGATTAGGTCCCAATGATTAGTACTTCATCAGGGAGTGACAGGTGGAGTCTGTCTTATTTAAACCTCTAGCACCTATTGTCTGATGTTCTCTTTGCGACTGAAGTGTCATCATGCCAAGATCTTAGGAGCTCTTGAAGGCCTTCACAGAAAATGCCGTAGATGTCTATGAGTCTGGCAAGAAATTTAAAAAGATCTCTGAATTATCTGAAGTCATTCCACTGGAAGCAAAATTATCTACAAGTGGCATACATTTCAAATGACAGTACTGGCCGGTCCAACAAATGAACCCAAGAGGAAACTGTTTGATGCCAAAACAAGATTTCATCACAGGATCTGCAGGTAACTCCTGCAACTGATCGTGTTGAAGTGCATCCATCCAAAATCAGAAATTGGACCTGCATGGGAAGTGTGCCATAAAAATACCTCTTGATTTCCAAAAAGAACATTAAAGAAAACTACAATTTGCTAATAAATATTTAGAGACCAGGCCTTTTGGAATCATGTGCTCTGGACAGACAAATCAAAGCGAGTTGTTTGGCCACAGTAACAGTAGATATGTTTGTGCACGGAACAAAGGCGGCTTTTTAGGGAAAAGAACCTCTTGCCAAGTGTAAAGCACAGTGGTAGAAATAGGGTTTAGGGGGTTGCTTCGCGGCTTCAGGGACTGGGCAGCTTGCAGTCAATGATTCAACTATAAATTCTGCCATATATCAAAGACTGCTTGAAGATAATCTGAGGCCATCTGTTGAGTTGAACTGGATGTGGACTATTCAACAGAATGATGATCCTAAGTACACTAACAAATTCACCAAAGAATAACTCTATGAGAAAAATAGAGGGTTATGGAATGGCCTAATCAAAGCCCAGATATTAATCCTGCTGAAATGCTTTGGATTTGAGATGGGCGGTGTATGCAAGAAAACCCTCAAACATCTTGCAGCTGAAATAATTTTTGCATGGAAGAGCAGCCAAAGGTTTCAGTGAGCTTATATTGGAGGTTTACAATTATTCAAAACACCCACAATAAGTTATTTCTGCTACAAAGAGCACCTTCTGAAGTTCCTACTTTCCCCCCAGACAAATAGAATATCTACTCATATTTTTTTATTGAATAAATAATTGAAAAAGCAAATTTTCCTTATAATTTTGTTCAGTTATACTATCTCTTATCTGCAGGCACTGTTTCAAAGAGGGTAAATGTTGTTACTGGTCCAAATGTGTCAAAAAAATATTTCTATGGAAATGATTTTCAGTTTTCAGTTTCACAATTATTTCCATTAAAGACTTCAAGTGCTGTCTTCAACCTTTATTTAAAGGGTGTTTCAGCTTGTTGCATAGCTGTGAACTTACACGCATGATGACAGAAAACTAAATATTACAGTTATAGTAGATGAGGGGAAAAAAAGGTAACTAAGCTAACACATTCAATCCATATGAAAACTTACTGAAACCATCTTTTCAAATATTTCTATGAGCTGTCACATTATGTACAGGGATTTCAAAAGAAAAGCAATATAGCACAGTACATTTTGATACAATGCATAGTTGATACAAGCTCACAAAATGAGTCTTCTATTAAATGCACAGTTTCAGGTGGAGCCCAGCAGGAGGCAGTGTAAGGACACTGCTGGCACTTCGAGCCAAATATCCACTTGTGGATATTTCTTATTTGTCAGAAAGCAGTTCGCTCTTCACATTGTTCCAATGCAGTGTAAGGTCATACTGCTCACAGGACAGGAAGATCCTCAGTCACAGTCCAGTCCAGTTCTTGTTCTCCTCTCTGAGTAACAAAAGCGTAGCTGAGGCCTTGTTTTAAATGGTGTCATCCAAGTGTTCGTGCAGCCTCTCCCTTCTGTTATTGTGCCTGTGCTTCCTGAAAAGAAACCAAGTGTTCAATTTAGAGCAAGCAGCAGTGACAAACTGTACGCTACCTCAAGTAAAAAAAATGACAATTGTTTTGTCAGCAGACAGAACCCGGCTTGTCATGCCTCATGCATGCTGAATATCGTGTGGGTGGACGTCGTGTTTCATTTTGCTGTTTTCATTTTGTACCCCCTGGGGTTTTTTTCTGTCCTTTTTAAAGCTGCCACTACTGGTGTCTTATTTTCTCACAGCATATGGCTTCATCATCAGAGCATAGCCTGAAATGAGATTTGTGTCCATCCGCCAGTGTCTATGTGCATTACTTTACCTCCACAGCAGAAACGCCAACACTCCTGTAACCAGCAGCAGGAGGACAAGACACACTACAGCAGCCGTCGTCCCTCTGCCCTCGGTCTCACAAGGTGCTGTCAACCAGGAGAAAGACAACCAATGAGAAGGGGGCAGAAAAAAAAAACACAAGCCATCTGACGTGGCAGCTTTAAAATGTCAGAAACATCCACTGCAACAAGTCTGTATAGTCACTGGAACAACAAGAGATAACAGGAGGCATCCTAAAATACCCGGCTGTCTTTGGATCATCATGCCTCCTGGCAGATACGAAGAATTGCATTTGTCTCGCCTGTTTAACAGCAGTGGTAGCAGCAGTAGCAGTAGTGGCGGTAGTGATTTATTGATCGCACCCTGGAAAATCCTTTATCACTGAAACACCACCAGTGATACAATACACAGAACAAAGTGCAATCAGGACATGGCTCAGATAGACACAAGGCACAGGGATAAAGGAGTCTGATTTCTGAATATCCATGACGCGACACAGTGAACTGAGTTTAAATGCGATGTCAGTGGATGTAGCCACCTTTTACATCGAATCAGCTACTTTAGTTAGATGGTCATTAAGCATTTCCATTATTTTATAATCTTGTTAAATTTAATGGTGAAATAAGTATTCAGATCTGAATTAAAGTAGCACTTCAGAAATTTGAAAATGATCCATTGTAAGGAAAAAGTCTTGCATGAAAATCATTTACTTAAGTAAAAATAGGGAGGTATTATCAGCAATATATAATTTAATATAACAAAAGTACTCATAAGTATAGGTGTCCTGTGCTTGTTCTCTCCGCTGATATCTCGGGATCTAGAGCTACATGTCTCTGATCTGCAGCCACTGGCCTCGTCACCTGCTATCCTGCTACCTCCACCCCCCTCATCCCTACTCTCACCCCAACTGGTCAAGGCAGATGGCTGCCTTCCTTGAGCCTGGTTCTGTCGGAGGTCCCCTCGCCAATCCTAGGGATTTTTTCTTTGGTTCCTTCCCATTGTTGCTGACTTCTTCCTTATAAGAAATCCAAAGCAGCAGCCTAATTTGTAAGGTCTGTACCTTACTATGTTAAGGGTAATAAATAAAACTGTATTGAATAAGTTATAGGCAATCCAAATATTAAAATGCTACATATATTTTCATTCTCACTTGAACATACCAGATGATGCAATGTGACAATGAAATGGAGAAAATTCTAGTTACTTTATGTGCATACACAGCTGGGTATGCATGATTTACCTGCTCCTTACAACCATGCTGTTGTAACATTTCAGTTTTACAAGTAAGCGTAGCTGCCTGTCACATTAACGCATGGATTAAGTGTGGAATTTAGAGGAACACATTTAGCACAAAATTAAATACCTAAGTAAATACCATCAAAACTGCTCCTGCATTTTACAATACTGACATATTTTCACCCTGAAAAAAGTTTGTGGCCACCTTGTTACTGTAAGTCCTTTGTTCCCTCTCCCTCTTAACTCTGCTGCGGCGTCCAACTCCTGAGGGAAATGCCTCTTATCTGTTTAGCTGCTAAATGCTCCAGTGTATGCACCAGCTAGAGTCTAACTTTGTGCCACTGCCTTTTGTTGTTGGATGTGTAGTGTTCAGTGGGTTAATATGGTGAAAAAACCACTGGAACTGGAAATGATGCTAAGAAAACCACAAAAGTGAAGCTGTGGGTCACCAAACATAAACAATAAGCTGAAAAACACTCCACATGGTTCATGAAAACTGTATTGCATCCGTGGGTTCATCACTACTTTGGAGCCATTTTATTTTAGAATTCCATTGTTAATTGTGCATTTTTAAATAGACAAGTTAGCTCTTACCTGCAGTGTATGTGGCAGTGTTGTAGCCCAGCTTGTTGCTAACCAAGCAGGTGAAGTGGCCACAAATAGGAGTCATGGTCACAAACAATGTTGTTCCATCCTTTGAGATTTTTCCCACAGTCTGCGTGATGGCGGCCCTCTCGTAGAGCCAGCTAAAGCTGGGGTCCGTCCCCCAGGCCTCGCCACATACCAGCGAGGAGTGAGAAATGTTGATGCTGACGGAGACATGGTGAACTGGCTCTGGAAAGACAGATGACCAAAGACAAGGATAAATATGAAAATAGATGATAAGTACGGAGGTAAAAACTCAGAGGAGGATAGAAACAAGAAGAGACATGAAATGCCCAGCCGTGGGCATCTATCTGTTATAAAAAGAAGAATAATGGCGCATGGCTGTCCAAGATGGTCTAAGACAAAGAATCATGAGAGACATTTAATGCTGTCAGGAGAAACTGGCTCCGTTTCAGAGACAATAATGAGATCAGAGAGAGAGGCATAATGTTGGAGAATGGGATGATGGAAAACCCTGGAAGCTGAGAGAGCAGATGTAGAGAAGAGTGGAGCTGATGAATTGATACCGTTAGAGCACACAGATGAGGGTAAAAGCATAGAAGCTTTGGCAGAAAACTTGAAAGCTACAATGAGACCAGAGTCATCTAGAGGGACAGAAACAAAGAGGAAGACCAGAAAGCAAAGCCTTCAGGCAAATTTAATTTCGAGTGTTACATTATTAAATGAGACATCCTCTATCAGAAGAAAACAATGCCTGCTGGTGTGAAATTAAAGCACATTCAATATACTGTTGGTAATTGTTGGAGTTAACACTTGAAAGGCCAGAATATAGTCTGCAGATGAGTATTTGAAATGTGGCTCTTTTCATATGATTACTTGGGAGAGATTTATGTAAAGAGACAGTTTTTTAAACCAAGTGCTGCATTTTCCAAACAGTATTTACATCTATAGCTCCTTATTTCAACTAACTCTCAGCACCATCTGGCAGTCGCAGCATGTCAGGACCTTTCTTATGACTTTTTCCATGTCTATATTTACATGGTAGAGGAGTCATCTAAAACTGCAGCTAATAATACATACTATCAATTCATCTATGACATTATTTTTGCAATTAACTGAACGCTTATTTTAAAAATTCCCAGCTTACAAACTCAAACGCCAAGTAGATCCATTGGTCAACACTAAACCTCAACACAGATGGAAACAAAGGCAAAATGAAAATCTACAATTCCATGACAACTGGGAAACCTTCATGAGCTGATAAAGAAAATGTTTTACGATCAAAAACTCAAACAGCTCCTAAAAGGGCCTCAAGGTGAGGTGATTAGTCAACAAAGGGATTACGTTTAAAATGCAAATCCTCAAACAGGAGAAGCTTTAACCTTCAATTGTTTGTAATTTTTTATTTTACAAGTAAGAACGTCTAAATGCTTCATCTTGAAAGTGAAATGGCCCCTATTACAAGTTCAAGTACTTTCAGCTTGATATTGCTTCATGCTGCAGCTGCAAAATATGTCACAGAATATCTCTAGAAAGAGTAACTTCTGTTACATGGAGCCCTGTGGAGTGGGGACCTATATCAATTGACAATGTAATAAAGTGACTGTACACATAATTTACCAACCAAAGGGGGATTTATCTAAGACTGTCACGATAAATTCCCTCATGTGCTGCATATCATACTGTACCATATTCCCTGACGATGCAGTGTGCAGTGGTCTTGGCTCCTGTGTGATCTGTCACAGTCACAGCGTACACGCCGCTGTCCTCTCGGCCGTATCCATTAATCTGGAGTGTCGTCTCCTGCTGCTCTGTGTTCACATGGACAGTTGGCCTCGTACCAGCACACTTGAGGCCTCTGCCAGCACACGTGGCCAGTGTCGCTCTCTTAGGAGCAATACCAGTTTCAGGCTCCCGCTCCCAGGTTACCATGGAGACCTCTTCCAGGGGTCCCAGCTCGATCCGGGCTTTGAGAACCAGCTTGGAGTCGGGGATTACATGCACTGGTTGCTCATTGAGGATGTGCACCGACATACTTTGGAGCCCACATGGCACTGAGGATGGAGATTGAAGCATTTCTTTATAGCTGACCCTTCAGTGTTGCGTTTACTTACATGCCTCATATGCATTTCTACTCGACTGGCCAGGTAGCCTGAGTACTTCATCAGATTTGACTTCCAGTGTGTTTGCATTATATGGACAGAATGGAGGGCTAATAAAAAAAAAACAATGGCACAAGACTGCACGTCATCTCCATTCTCAGCACATGCTTTATGAATATATATGGCTACTTTCTGTCAAATAATGTCAAGTGATGATTTATAGGGCATGACAGCCATGCCTAATGTGATATCCATCAAACCCACATCAATATCCTAAAATCTGTGTCAAGTCTATGTGCATTTACCAGATGGGCTATTAATCATGTGTCTTAACTTGATAGGCATAGGATGGAGGAAATGTAAATAACGCCAGTACAGTCATTAATGGAAGAGGCAGTTTACAACGAGTCTTAAGGGTGCAAAATCTAAAGGCTGACCTGCTGTTTGTTTCTGTTCTTGAAAATCAACAGTATGCTTGTCTTATATTAAACACAGAAAATGTAAAAAAAAAAAAAAAAAGTTGTTAGAAAATAATTTGCTTGAACCTTGAACATTTTTTTAACTACAAATCATTAGGATGGCGGTTACAACAACAACAACAACAACAACAAAAGCCTTACTCAAGAGAAACAATGGGGCGACTCTCCAGCACAGGAAATACTGTAGATCCATAACACCTGCTGATGTAGACAGAGAAGCAGAGAAAAAAAAGGAATTTGTCCATGACCTCAGCAGCGGCACAACATTTCCTCTGTACTCAGGCAGCGGGGTTGCCACTGCGGCAAGAATAACAACACCACCTCCAGAGAAAATGTGAAATTAAAATGAGAGCAAAAAAACAATTAAAGCAGCATGTCCCTCTATTTAAAAAAAAAATGTAATCCAAACGTTTGGGGGTCTTCTTTTTTTTCTCTCCTTAATTTATTTGTGAAGTATCCAAAGAACAACAGTATTGGCACTGCAGACTATGCTAAAATCAGAAGTTGGAACAAAAGCAAGGGACGCGTCTGCTGCCAAAACTAAAATGAATCCCCTCAAGCACAGCTGCTACAACAAAAAACGCAGGGAGAGGAAACACTGATAACTGTGTAGGCACACAACCCAACCTGCATGAATTAAATATAACCTGCTATTCTCCTCGTTGTTTTACCTTGAAGTTATCCACATTAACCCTCCCCTGGAGTGGGTCTCACCTACCTTTTCCCAGAAGTTGAGACAAACAATGCAGTGGAGTCAGAGCCGTGTTCACTTTCTCAAGGTGTACCACTCACTAAGTAGATTTATGGCGCCCAAAAATGAAGCAATATCTTCAAAGCACCTGGCTTTGCATTGGGAGAAATAACACCTTCTAATACCTTCTTCTCCTCTCTCTGGCCTTTTTTCTTCTCCTCACCAGGTCCAGACAGTTAGCGTGTCACGTAGGCGTCACCTTGTTTTCAAGCAGTTTCCTCCCCTCTGTACCCCCCGAAACCCCACCCCTTCCTGTACAGTCAATACTTCTTTCTGCTTTGTGCTTTAAATAAGTGCACTTTCCATTGTAAAATCACACTTCCTTATTATTCCCAGCCCCTCCCTCCCCTCTCACCCTCCTTTTTCTCTGACCTGTGGCTCCCCATGACAATACAAAAGGCTTGATTTCTTGAAATTTTCACACAACTGTTGTTGCACTATTGGTAAACAGAGATAAAATAAAATGGTATTCTTTGAAAAGGGAAACCAGTGACAATGTTGAAATGCAGCCGTATGTAATAGGCTTTGTACTGTGGGCCTCTTATCCAGTGTGAACATTATTTGCCCTGCAGACAAAATATATTGTCTTGGCTTTGGATTGTAAAGGAAGAGGTAATACATGCTTTTACTCTATTCTTATTTCTTCCTTCGCCCGCCACTGAGAAACATCTTCCAGCACATAAAGGGGAATGCCAAATATGTATATTTTTTCCCTTGGGAAAGTTTAGTTAAAGTTCATTACACACCAATTAGGCATAACATTATGACCACCTGCCTAATATTGTGTTGGTCCCCCTTATGTGCTCAAAAATGCTCTGAACCATTGGACATGGACAGCAGGACCTCTCAGGGTGTCCTATGGGGTCTGGTAACAGGACGTTGGCACTGAATCCTTTCGGTACTCTGGCTTGTGCAGTGGGGCCTCTGTCAGTCAAACTTGTTCCACTGCATCCTGTTGATGTTTGATCAGAATGGGCTGTAGGAAGTTTGGAGGTCAAATCAACATGTTGGGCCATTGTCATGTTCCTCAACATGTTCCTGATTGTTTGATGTTTTTTCCATGTGGTGAGGTACATTTTCCTGCAGGGGTAGGCCAGTGACATTTGGGATTTCTGTTTGAATGAGGGAGTGTACTTGTTGTGGGACAATGTTTATTTGGGTGTCTAAGTCTCGTCAACACAGACGGCAAATCCAAGGTTTTTCAACAGAACACTACATAGAATCAATATGATCAATGTTATTCACTTCACCTGTCAGTGGTCATGATGTTGTGGCTGATCGGTGTGTACTGATCTGATTGCAGATTCAGTGGAGTCACGCTGACACTGAGCTCACATTCTGGCCTTTTCTAACATACATCAGTATTTCTGGTTGTAAGAACTATAAGAGGGTGTGGGGGAAAAGAAATTTATCTGTCAAACAAGATGATGCGATATGATCGAAAGCTCCAGAACAGCTTACCAAACCAACCTTGAGATGAGATTGTTTTGTCAGCTACAACACGCCTCTTACACTACTCGAGCACTGGAGCATAATGACATCACTTATTCAGAGGTTAGCGCCGCGGTTTCTCACTTTAGGAGGCGCATCCTAGGGCACAGATCTAATGAGTGATTTAAAACTGATTATAAATCCATTTGTTTTTTTGCAGAGGAATTTATGAATAATCGCAGGGAATCACAGCTGCGGCTCCCACTGTGTTCTTTGTCTACAGAAGGAGTGCTGTTAGCTGGAATTAACCAGTGGGTGGCACTAATACGACAGCTGAAAACTATCAACACTTTTTCCCCCCGCCCTTGAATCAGCTGCTTTTTCCTGCAGACATCTTCTATATGCCTCTGTTTCCATATGCAAATTAATTAGAGGCCGGCTTTCAGTTCGCATTTACATGCTACCGCACAATGAATAAAATGATCACGCTTTTTAAAGTGCTCTCTCTACATATCTGCCGTTTTCCTATCACTGGTAATAGCCTGCAGATAAATGGGCGCTGGCCCTTTAAGAGAACAGGTGCGCCCTTGACAGGTAATGATCGAGAAACAGGAAGTGCATGCATTAGTAAGCAAACAAACCAAACGGAACCTTGTTTCAGGATAAAATGAACATGAGGGCTGCGGGGGAATACTTTGGTAAGATTAATACAGCTACTTCCCTTAATAACTAATCAGGAAAGTAGGTTTATTAGTGAAGTTTAACCTTAACTGAGCGAGGCAGTGAAAATGTGATGTTGTGTTAGTTTCTACGCAGCGTTTGATGGAGAAAAACTATTTACCCAGTTGCTAAAATAACTTTAAATGGCCACACTTCATAGCCAAAGTATTTTTTTGTATGATAAAGCCTATTGTCTCTCCGCAGACCGGCCTGACTGACGACATGAGGCAACCTTTGGTCCTTATCAGTCTGTCGCTGGCAGGTAAAACAATTTCTACTGACAGCCTTTTCCTTTTTTCCTCTCTTCCTCCTGTTCCGACTGTAACGTTCAAATGGTTCAAACAGCTCACTGAAGTCTCTAAAGAGTAAAGAGTTTGTACTGTGAGGAAAAGGAAAGAAAAAAAAACAGGACAGGCAAGAGAAGCTGTGGTATTCCAGGCACGGCTATAAAACAATTGCATTTCAAGCAGCAAAGCTCGTCTTAACCGCTCTTAAACCTGCGCGGCTGCATTCCCGTCTGTGCGCTGACTGCTGAATGACGTGATGCCTTCAGGGCCTCCTCACAAGGCTCCTACTTTGTAGCTCTCGGCTTGTGTTGCAGAATAACGAGGAGGCCGTTTGTTTTTTGGAATATTTATACGTCGCTTGTACTTTTTATTTTTTTTTGTATTTTGGTGGGATGGTGTGCTACAGCTTTTGGATGCAGTGAAAACAGCTCAGTGCATTTTATGATGATAAACATTTTACATTAAGTATAGGCCAATGTGCATTTAATCTCAAAATTCACTAAAAATGCACCCTTTGCTTATGTTTTTAGAAACATACAAAAACAACTTTTTTATTTTTAAGATGTTGAGATTTAAGATTGAGGACTTCAGTAGAAATAAACTGTCTTTTTACATTTTTTCCTTTTTCATTGATTTTACTGATATAATAGTTCATGTTTTATCCTCCTTAGTCCACCATGTTTTATGTCTGGGAAAATGTCATGTGTAAAAATGGCTAAAGTCAAACAGCAAAGATGTTCTAAAGATTGATGACTTTCGTCGATATGAATTGACTCATCCACAAAATGCTGAAAGTCACATGGATTGCTGGTTAAATGTTTTCTTTTATTCCCACTGATTTTACTGATGGGATAATACCATTTTTTCTTCATTTTTGGTGCACTATGTTTTCATTGTGAAAATGTTATGGAAAAAAATGGCAAAAATCAACCAGCCAAAATCCTGTTAAGGTATTTGTGGTGCTTCAGCAAGATGAGCAAAGACAATTAGCATCCGGAATGTAATTTTTTTTTTAATTTGCTCATTAACTAAAGCTGGATAATCATGCATAAAAGAGAATAAAAGTAATCAACAACACTTTCATATTTTAAAATATTTACTTTCATGTAGTTAATACAACACAATACTGATTCAGCCTAAACTTTTCTTGAAAGTATTTTTCGGTTCTATGATAATTCCCTTGGTAGACAAGAAGTGATGGTTTATTGATTTTGTTTTTTTACATTTCCAGAGTTTTGTTTGATCAAAAAGGTGGATTTTTACACCCACTGGACCCACTGGACCCATATATTTGATATATAGTCAGAAATCAATTGTTAGTTATGAAAACTTTTAGTGTTTGGGATGTCAAAAAAATACAACTTATCTGACTCACTCTTGTGCTCTGGCCCTGTTAAAATAATCCAACAGCACATGAAAGCATCAACGCTGTGCTGCGTCACTCATGGGTGTTTCTCACTTCTGACTCATTACTCTTTATTCTAATGAAACTGCAACAAAGCCAAACGCCTAAAAATACCTTTGTTGCCTTTAACAGCTCAATGTGGGAACCTGAATACAATCCATTTTGCTGTTGTCATTTTATTCTCTGTTCTCCTGTGCAAATCTTGCCAAGGCAGTCCAGCGAGACTGATCAGGACCATATTGATTTGATTCACTATAATTCATTGGCCAGAGCGTTCTTGCGTGGTAGCTATATAATGCCAGTAAAAGGGCATTGAAAATTCAGCTGGGCTTTTCCAGCCTGAATCTGTAATGCCAACACAAACAAGAGGGAGGACTGGCAGCCAAATACAAAACACAGATTTTTTTCTTCACTCCCCTGCAGACTACAAATAGACAAACCGCATACGAGAGTTAAATGCTCGAATGCGTAACGTCAGTGGCTCTCCACAACATAGACGCCTAAAAATTGCCCATGCACCACTGAAATGGCAAATATGATTATATCGTGGCTTATGTTAAGTCAGGCTAACAAAAAAAACAAAATAGATGTTTAGCTTGGGATCACTTACAATCCAAAAAAACATGGCCTGAAATCTATGAGGAAGAATGGAGTGTGTACCTTACTAATGGGTTTTTACCCCCTGAGCCTAGTCTGTGTATCTATAGATTTTCTTCTCTGCAGCGGTGAAAGATGTAAACCGATCCTTTACTTCAGTAAAAGTACCAATTTAAGAATACAACTGGAGTGAAAGTACAGAAGAATGCACTTTGATTTTTAAATGTGAGCGTAGCTGTTGCGCAGAGAAACAGTTTTACCATTACAGTTGAACATGGTGAAACTTGTTTTAATCAGTTTATATACAGTTCTGATGTATTTGAAGAATCATGTGGCAAAAATATTAATATGAGTCAATAGCTATATCAACATATCTTTATTGCCATTGTGCGAGTGTGGGTGTGTGTGCACATATATATACACGAAGAAACTTAAAAGTGCATCATCTGTGCAAAAGAGCAGTGTCACTGGCTTACCCCCTACAGGAAAATGCACCCCACCACATGGTAAACACATCAAACAATCAGGAACATGTTGAGGAACATGACAATGGCCCAAGATGTGGATTTGACCTCCAAAATTCCTACACTCCATTCTGATCAAGCATCAAAAGGATGCAGTGGAACAAGTTTGATTGACAGAGACCCCACTGCACAACCCAGAGTACCCAAAGGATTCAGTGCCAACTTCCTGGTTCCAGACCCCATAGGACATAGAAGATATATGTGTATATATGTATGTGTATATATATATATACACACACATATACAAGGGGTTGCAATGTCAATAACTTTTTAATGTGTTGCTTTAAAATTGTGTGCAAACTTCTACATGTCCCCCTGGAAAATTCATTATCACTGTGGTGATCATTTAACTTTTAATGCTGCACCATCATCTGGTAGATTTATGTTGGTGTTTCATCAAAAAACACTGCAAAATGAATGAGATTCCAGTCTGCACCAGTGTTTTATTTATCAAATATTAGCATGCTACGACTTTATACAAACATGACAAACATTGTAAACATAACTTCTTTCATTTTTTTTCAGTGCTTCTCTCTGCCAACGTACTGGCTCAAGACCAGGTGCAGATTCAGTTCCAGATAGATCCATTGCTGGCGCAAACTGGTTCTGAAGTAGTGTTCACAGTGCTCACAGTGACCGAGGTCCTGTCCATGACATGGCAGTACCAAGGAGGAGTCACTCTGGGTCTGTGGGCTGGAGGAGCTGCAGTGATTAACCCGGTGGCCCAGTTCCAGGGCCGGGTCACCATCACTGCCACCCAGCTCAGGATTGGAGGCGCCCAGCTCCGAGATGCGGGAAACTACACGGTGGAGGTGATCCCCACTGCTACCACGGGCCTGGCTGCTAACTCTCGATCAATACAGCTGAGAGTGTTCGGTAAGAGATAAAGAAGTGTGCCTCTGAGTTCACTTGAAGCAAAAAAAAGTAGAGTAGGGAAGAGAAGAGAAGGGAAGGTAGGAGGAGAAGTGGAGTGTGTTTGAAAGGGAGGTTTTTTTGGTGGTAGAGATAATGTTAAGGAGGAACAGAAGGGAGTAAAGAGAGAAGAAGGAGGATTCGGGGAGTAAGAGAATTAGTCAGGGAGGTATAATGAAATTAGTGACCCATAGAAGGCGAGGTAAAATTAATGAAAAAGGAGGAGGGGATGAAGCCAGTGGCTCAGAGCTTTATGCTAATTAAAATTCATTTGATATGCAGCATTCATGGTGTTAGATGTTTGATATTGTAGCAGTCTCAATGCAGCATTGCATTTACATACAGTACATACTGTATTTGCATTCATTTATATTCAGCGCTGTAATGGAGCCTGAACAGCTGAGTGTCTCTCGTTATTTTCAGGCATCAGCCCACGCTGGAGGGATGACGTACAGTCTTTCTCATCCCTTCCAGCGGTGCTAATGGGATGGTGGGGTGGCAGGATTGTTAGAAGCACTAGTCTATTATTGCCAAAAGGTCACATCCTCAAAAACTCACAACTGCTAGTTCGTGTCACAGAACAGCCGAGTCCTTGAGCACGACTCTCAACCTCCTACTTACTCGCTGCTCACTCTTGAAACGAGAGGCAGCTAAAATTCTTAAAATATAAAATGCTACTGCTGCTGAGTCACAGGTAAGTGGATGAGCGGCAAAAAAATACAAAAAATTCAAGCGATTAGAGCTGTTTAGTGGTGTGCTCAAATGTTTTTGTTTGTTTGCTGTTGCTGCCGCGGTTCTCTCTCTTAGTCACAGCTTCCTCCTCCATCCATACGCCCCCTCTTCTCCCTTTCCAATTATTTAACTTAGGCTGCTCGCCAAGAGGCATCTCGGCTACCACTCACACCGTCTGCCCCCTTATTCACCATCTGTGCTTCTATCTGAATCCTGTCCCTTCTCAGCTCTCACTTGCTTTGATTTCAACAAATTATCCTCAACAGAAACATAAAACTGCCCTCTATTGTTCCATCACTTCAACTTTTGAAGTGTGCTCTCGCTCTCATACAGAAATAGTTACTTTAGAAACCTTCTCTCAGCAATTCAGCCTTTGCAGCTCTTTGGTAAAATGTATTTTTTTATATCCTCCCTGTAGATGCGGTGGCCGGGGTGAGTCTGTTTGTTCCTTCAGTGGCAGTCGAGGGAGGAAATGTGTCTCTGAGTTGCACATGGACTGCTGGGACGGAAATTACAGTCCAGTGGGGCAAAGGAGGCTCAGCCATCATCGCTGACTCCAGGATCACCATCTCACGTGGCTCTCTGGTCATTAACCCAGCCAGACGGAGCGATGCCGGGGAGTACACATGTACCGCCAGCAACCCTGTCAGCGCTCAAACTGCCACACAGAGCCTCACTGTCTACTGTGAGTTTGCACTGATCAAGACAAGTGGCAGCTAATCTGCTGTAGCCACTGCAAATAGCAGTAGCTTATCTGCTTATTCATATTGCACCACATAGAGTCTGCCGAATCACACTCAGATACAACAGGACATCCTTCCATAAGCTTATTGTGCTGCTTCCGGCTTTGTCTTGATCACATCAATTATTCTGATATGACAGACTCACTGTAATTCCCCATGCTACAGGCTATCCTCTAAGATCTAACACAGGTTTCTTTGCCCACATTCATTTGGAGTCTCTAGTTCCTAAATCTCACCATCACAGGGGCAGTTGCAGTTTGACTTTCTGATTATAGCTTGTAAAACTAAAGGAGCCGCAGATTATTTTTATTTTTATCCCTCTCTGGATATTTTTTCGTTACTTGCTCAGTCACTGAATTATCGGAAAATGTGAAGAATGCTTGGTCCCTTGTTTGGTGACATCTTATAATTGCATATTTTGTCTGAGCAACACTAATTCCCAGTAATTCAAAACAGGAGTAAATCTGCAAATCCTCAAATTTGTGAAGCAAGAAAAGAAAAGAAACAAATATTTGGCTTTATTTATTTATTTATTCTTAATAGACAGACTAATATCAGAATTGCTGACAAATCTGAAGCTGAGAAATGCACACATTTGCTTTCTTGTCAAAACGTACGTGAGCGGACTTATACCACATGTACGTTTGTTAGTACAACACAAACCTTCAGTTGGTCCAATAGACTAGAATACATACTACAAGTGGGGGAAACAGCTAGCCTGGTTCTGACAATACAAAACACAGCATCTGTTCAAAAATTGAAGTCAAGCTACAAGTTGTGGTTTTACACAGAGTTATGGGCTGGATTTGTTCTTGGGTGAACATACTGAGGTGCCAGTGAGGTTGTTAGACAACCAAACGTTGAACTACTGCTTAAATTTAGCTGTTGTGCTTTTTATTGTCTTATATTGTCTATATATATTTTTAAAAAGGTAAGTTTGGTGACTGTAGCCTCACTAACAGCAAATCATTTTGAATCGAAGGCCTACCAAAGTTCCCTGTATGCAATCCTTCAGCCTCTGTGCAAAGTTTTGAATAGGAAATGTTGTTTACCGGCTCATCAGATTCTCCTGACAATGAATTGTTGAAACATGTTGAAGTAAATGGAATTTTGAGATTCAAAATCAAACCAGAAGGTACATAGCTGCTTCATATGCTGAGTAACAAGGTCAAAGAGGGTTCACCAGAGTGCTTCAGCCTGATGGGGTGACTCAAACACAAAACTTACAAAATAACATCCCCTTTAGCCAAATATTTAATCTGTGCATTAGTGTCAGTTTTTTTTGTCCCCTGAAATGTTTTTGATGCTGATGAGAGTGTCCTCTAATCACCAACTAACCAGATGGCCCTGACACCCCCGTGCTGACCGTGGACACCCCAAAAGAGTGTGTCGGGGGAGGGGACGTGTTGGTGGGCCAGACGGTGCGCCTCACCTGTTTGTCTGATTCGCTGCCCCCTGCCCTCTTCTCATGGCAACGCGACGGGCAGCCCATCGCATCTGGCCAGCCGGACAGTGGGGTGCTCAGCCTCCAGACCTTCTCAACCAATGAGAGCGGCCGGTACGTCTGCACAGCCAGAAACGCCCTCACCGGAGGCACGTCCGAGCAGAGCACATCGCTGGCCATCGTAGGTGAGTTATGGTGAACACCGACCTCTACTGTGACTGATAATGATGACGGTTGGTTTTGGACTCCGTCCCTGTATCCGTCTTCACGACAGGAGAGGGACAGAAAGTATCCTGGGAGATTGATCTGGTGAGAATGTGGTCAAAGTCATTCAGTGACCCCCTTCACATCCATTCCCTCCCTTTATTTTC
This sequence comes from Dascyllus trimaculatus, assembly GCA_024666655.1. Classification (NCBI taxonomy): domain Eukaryota; kingdom Metazoa; phylum Chordata; class Actinopteri; family Pomacentridae; genus Dascyllus; species Dascyllus trimaculatus. The sequence goes on along the minus strand of CM045451.1, from coordinate 19,638,391 downwards.
ATTTCTTTCTTCCCTTGTCTCTCTCTCTCTCTCTCTGCAATTACTTTATCATGCTTTTTTTAGAATCTTCGCCTCTTCTCCTCTATTGTTTTCTGTCCCTCTTCTTGTCTGTGTGAGCTCCAGACTCATTATCTTTATTAATTCTCTCCTGATGACACCATTCTTTCTATTTCAGACATATGTTTAAACGTAGGAGAAGTGGTGGGGATTGTGATTGGCTGTTTGCTGTTCATCATAATCCTTGTGATCCTCATCCTCCTCATTATCGTTCTTGTTCGAAGGAGAAGGAGTAAGTTTGCGTGTGTGATCATAGATTTTGTTTGTCTGCTTTTCATTTCATTGTATAATTTTTTGAGACAAACCATTTTAAAAAAGGCCTTTTGAAGATCCGTATGTCTTTGTTTACTTAAAACAATGTCTAATTTCTTGCAGTAAGGTGAAGTTTTTCTTGTTTATTTCTATTACAACAGTGCAACAAAGACAAGGGGATACAGTGCTCATTCAGAAGACCAATCCAAATCAAAGGCCTACAGTAAGCTCCTATAAAGTTCACATATGATTCACTATTGATTTTGTCCTTTTGTTGTTCATGTGATGATGTTGAAGGGCTTTTTACAAATTAACCCCATCATTCTTTCTTATGCTCTCTCTTCCTGTCCTCATTTTAAATTTGCTCTCACAAAGCCCCCAGATCCACAACCTAATGGTTCAAGGAATCTAGACCAAGGTCCCAATCCCCCTCTTTATCACACGAACACACTCGCACGCCGCCCTGACCGCTTATACACAGCTGCACGCGAAAGTCGTGGCAACCTACAAACCTTACCAGTGAACGGCCTGGATAGCTCCGACACACACCAACATAATGGCCATACACACACAAATAGACTCCTACACAATGCTATTCAGAACACCAATTCATACCCACACAATGGCATTGACAACCCGGCTTTCATGCACACTGATGCTCCGAATGCAAACACATTCCAAAACACACAGCAGCAAAATCCTAACATTCTCATACAGACTGGCACAGCCCAGGGTAGCGCCCAGACACCGGCGGTTCATGTTAGCCTTAACACACTGCCACAAACTGCCCAGCCAAACAATAATGCTCAAATGCCCACAATTCATGTCAATCTTAACTCATTTCCAACCAATGACCAACAGATTCAGCAAGAGAGCTCATTTCCTCTTACAAATACAGCCAATAATAATGCTTCTTTAATCCAACGCAGTCTGAACCATGCAGAGCAGTCAAATCCCAGAATGCAAAGTGGCCAGTCCTATCCTGGTGAACCCTGGCTGAATGGTCACATAAACACAGATCATGCAGATCAGCCTAGACTTATCCCAACTGGATACACACATTATAATAGCAATAACACTTCTCAGCGAAATGCCAGGACACAGACTTACCAGCGGGATCCAGAGCCACATAGGAGGTCTGATAGGAACTCAGGAAGACATGAGGAAGGTCCGACTACCTCTCCTCGACAGATGCCTTGGGACCACCTCAGAGGGACCCCAGCGTATCCCAGTGGCAGAGAACAGACATCAACTGAATATGTCTCTGACACAGACTACACTACTCATCCTCCAATACAAGAGCCAAGAAGAGCAAACAGATCCCAGCCTCGAACTCAGAGCCAAGCTGCTTCCCGCAGCAGAACTCCACTCAGACAAGACGCAACCTCAGTGGACAGGCAGACATGGAATCATTCAACTGAACTTCGACGTCCAAACACTACCAGTGTAACACAGCTTGAGCCCTCACACCACACACACAGAAGCCACCGCACACAAAGGGAAAGTGCTCAGCAAGACATCAGCGGTCCGCCTGGTAGCCAGTCTGCCCCCAGGCAGGAAGCCACTCGCAGCAATAACCCCCAGGCACTGCCTCTCATGAGCCAGCAGGCCTCTGTGGGCCACTCCGCAATGTCACAAGGACCCACAACACGACAGGGAATGACTGCTCTGCAAGGTGCAGATACCAGAGCTTTGGCTGATCCTAATCACCTTCATCAGGCACACATGGCCCTGCAACACAGAGCAACAACGATCCAAACATCACCACAAGGCCTGGCTACACAGACACAGACTGTCGGACATAGTGCCAGTCAACCTCGCCAAGAAGGCACTGCTCCAGTTCCATACCCTTCTGCCGAGCCTAATCCCAGTAACCTAACCCAGGCTGCACTTAAAGCCCACACTCGAAGGGCTCAGACATTTCAAAATCGGAAACAACAGACCCAGGCTGCCCTGCTTCACCCTGGAACACAAACTCGAGCTCCAGCCGCTGGGGGTCAGCACCCACCAATCCCTCCACCTGTTATTCCTCTCACTCAGTTTCAAACCCTCCCCAAAGACCGCACCCAGCACAAATCGCCAGCTAGAGGTCCACAGCCCCCCAGACCTCCTGTTAACATGCCAGTGGCTCAGCGACACCTACAGGTACAGCAGCAGCCTACTGGCCAGCGCCACACTGCCACAATGCCCACTAACCATCATCACCATCCTGGAAAGGGCCACATTCATGTCGGTGCACAAAGGCATGCACGTGGCCATGGGCGCCCTGCCCACTTCACCCACCCATCACAGGTGAGTGTGAAACACAGCATGAGTGAGTTTGAAACTACAGCTAACAGATGGCATATGTTTATTGATCTTGCAAATTTCCAGCATGTGCTTATCTCTCAGATGTGCACTTATGGCTGTCATGTCCTGCTTCCAGTGTGCTTGTATGTGTGCATTGTTACAGGCCCTCTTCTGCTTGCACTGTCTCCTCAGCAGCTGATGCTTTTCTCTTTTGTGTGCATTTCTTGAAGGGTGCTTGACATCAACTTTAATGTTGCAATTTTTTGATTGACAGTATTCTCAATGCCATAAAAATGCATGTAGTCTTGAGTGTTTGTGACACTATGGCAGTTTTTAAAAGTAGCGTAGTGTGTCAGAGGTTCTGTTTCTTCTGCATGACATGTTGGCAATGAGGGGCTTGTTGTGTCTTTTCAGCAACAGGCTCACAGAGGGAGACCAAGATGATGACAGATGTCAGCAGACTACACTCTACAACTGTCCCGCATGCACTGACACAAACAAACAACTGACAGACATGATCCAATATACCACCAAGCAAGACTGACTGCACAGACTTCTGCACTCTAAAAAGCTGTCACACTCTGGTATCTCAGTCCTAATGTTGGGTTTTTCCAAAAGAAGTGAACATGTATCCCATTGGGATGAAAAAATGTAAGTTTAAATACGGGTATTTTTTTTCCTGAAAAGAAATGTCAAATTATCTTAAAGAAAGAGGCTTGATCTGCCCTTTTAAATATCTACTAAATCAAACAAACTAAATGATACTCAAGCTAATGTGCTCCACTAACAGCCAACACACATTTTCCCATGTGCTTTACTGTTTAGAGTTCTGAAGCACCGTCATGTATCAAAGTTTGCCAAGAGCCTGCTTTAAAAAAAGAAAAACAAAAGACAAGTTCAGTGATCCATGGCTCCTGACCAAGACCACATCCTCTCATCCATTCATCAGCAGAACTAAACAACACTCCCTTGATAAAATGCGCCCTCAGGTACTCGCATGAATATCCATGACTACCTGAGCCGGCAGTGCCAGACAGTAAATGAGCTAGGGACTGTGCACAAGATGGACTCGGCCGCGGGGAAGAGTGACAGTCGCAACAGATGAAATTAGTGGGCAGGGGTGGTCTTGATGTACTTGGAGCTATTTATTTTTGCGCCTTCTGTTTACAGATGCCTCTTATGACACCTCTCAATTAAGGGGATTCGCCTCAGTGGTGCTCGGAAATAATGCTCAGCTAACTATGAGGGGGATCCCTCCAATGGTTGGGTGCTTATTAATTAAATGGTCTTATGTGACTTAAATGACTTGGAAAATAATCACACCCGTGCATGAATGAGGTCAGTACAAAGACCTGAGCTGCCACGCTTTCTGCTGAAAAAGCACAGTGTAACAATTTACTGGGTCGCAGGCTGCACATTAAGAACGTAAGAATAAGAATGTCATTATTACTTCTACTGATTATGTATTTATTAATTTATAATGTTTCAGTTTTTTTTGTATCTCAGGGATGTACTAGTGGATTGATGATTTGGACTGCACTAACTGATATCAGTGCTGTTATTTGATTGTGTTTATAGTAAAACTGGGATACATCACAGTCCTCTGAGTTGTTTAGCCACATTGCTGCCCAAAAATAAATAAGTACACATCACTGAGCCACACAGTTGCACTGGCTCATTACCAAAAAAACTGGGCACAGAAGTTTGAGTAAATCATAAATATACTGTCCTGCTGTAAATACCCCCGCTGAGTGCCAAATGTGTATTAATCTCCTGCTGAAAGTAGTCCCCAACACTCTTTACTGCTGTGCGGGTAACATTTGGTTGAAGCTACAGTGCCCAGCAGCCTCGAGAAATTACTTAGCCTCTTTTGAAAGTGCAATATTTGTGTTTGCCTGTTTTTTGAAGATTTACATTTTCATTAGAAACAAATAGACTCAAGGATCAACGGCTCAAACAGGCTGGAGGATTTTTTCAATGTCTTTTTGTAGGACTTATTGACAGTAAGAATACCAAAGACGGAATAATCCCAACTCTATCCTTTAATATCAAAATGAATAAGCTCAATTTGAAAACCAACATGAAGAAATATACGGGACATCTGGTGGCTCCAATCAAACATCTAGAGCCTTAAGGTTTTACTTTACTGCCTTGATAAATTGTTTTATTTCTGGAAAATTAATGCAAATGAATGGTTCATACAGATGCTACACATGAGATGCTTTAAATACAGTATTCATCTGTGCTTCTTGAGAGGGATTTGTGCATTTTGGTGATTTATTAATTGTTTGTCAGATCTTATTTTATAAATAATAAAGATTTTTGGTATGATTTGTGTCTTCATGCAACCTGGGTCCAGAAAAAAACGTTCAGATTTTGGCTGTCATACTGCCATCACAGTGGAAGTCGACTAGACTATAGACAGCAGAATGCACAGGACTTTATTTGAACTAATTTCTAAAGCATTCTTCCAAACATGAATATGTTTTGATTTCCAGCATATAATACCTCTTCATGCATGCCGACAGTAAGTCACTCCACAAAAGCACCTATTTATTCTCGTGAATCACAGAGCTGTTTGCAGTCTGAGCATATTTTTGCTCACTGTGTCTATAGTGCTAATTATTCATGGCGCCTGTGTACACCGAGTGCTGTTGTTGATTCTCCTCAGATAAATCTGTTCCTTCGGCTTGTTGTGGAGGTGCAGAGCGTGTGTTTGGATCACAGCTCCATCAGTCTCCCAATCCCTTGCTCCCACTTGTGTGTCACCTCTGATGAACAGTCCTGCTGCTCACTATTGGAGACACTTCACGGTAGTCTAGCACTGTAATGAGTGGAGATGGAGTGCATTTGAGTACCTGCTACCAGAATAGGTTACAGCGTTGCCTACTAGTTCCAGATGAAAGCGGTGATTTATGAAAAGTTTGGAGCGGTTTCACAAATGCAAATCACAAATACAAATTCACACACTATACCGTGCCTGTTGTCGTTGGAGTGAAGTGTGTTGTTTATGGCCTAAACAGCTCAACTAAAATTGCAAGACATTTCTGTAGTCTCGAAAACACAACACAGTAAAACCTCAAAAGCTTACGTGGCTACCTTCCCTGGGCCAATTTGCATTTAAATCTGCTTGTGTTGTTTTAGTATACTGATTTACAGTGATTTACTGTGACTGCCGCAAGTAATTGTAATTGTTTACGCTTCCCTTTGGAGGCATAAATTAAAGGAAAACATAACTCAAGTGCTGTGTGTGCAAATAGGGCATTTTTTTCTATTGATGAATGCTCGTTTTGGTGTGTGTCAAACTGCAGCAGAGAGCTTTTCTGACTCGAGTGTGTACAGAGTGTTGATTTTACTCAGGAGGCTGCAGCAAATTTGCACAGAAAACCTTAATACCACAAGATGGCCAATATAATCCTAATCCAATTTTAATTTAAATTCAGTCTAGCTCTGCAGGCACACACATTTTTTTGTAGATTTGATAGCATTTTATAGTTTGGAAATAACACAGGAATTGCCTTAAAGCCCAGACAGAAATTAGTCCAATTAACTGACATCTCCAAGAGAATTAAAAATTTATGATCCCTCCTCTCTATTGTTCCGAGCATTGATTTTGATTTTCTCCATCACCGGGGAAAAGAAAGGGTTTAGGCATGATAGTCCTCATAAGTCCATATGATCACCGAAAAGAACTGCAAATCCCTTTGAGATCAACGTGTCCATCTCTGTCAAAGTGTCCTTGAGCAAGACAGTGAACCCCAGCCGCTGTGCACTGACCCCTTCAGTGAAATAGAATATGAAAATGAATCTCAGAGGATGTGAAGTGAAACCAATTTATGATTAAACTTTCCTCACATCACAACTGAACAAAAAAAACTTAACATTCTGGAGTTTGACAAAATGACCCTGAATTTATCGCTTGAGTCTGTGCCACAGTCATCTATCCAGTTGAAACGTCCTTGAGCAGGACAGCAAATCCCCAACAGTTCACTAACTGTAAATCGCTCTAAATGTGAGCGTCTAAAAATGTAAATCATAGGCCTAAACTGCACTGTGGCAGACTCCACGTCTCCTCCCCCACAAGGGGGAGCCATGTGAGAGGATTTTTGAGGTCTATTGATCATTCTCTACTGTTTTTTCCCTCAAGGTCTTCGCCATCTGTGCATTGATGGTGTGTGCTGAAATTAAAATACAAGCATAGGCAAAGCCTATCATTTCTGTCTGTAGTCCAGCTAAGAAAAATAAAATCCAAGGAAAAAGCACAGTTGTGTGCAGCAACAAGAAAATCCTCAGTTGTCACAGACGTGTTTAAAGATGCTAAAGGTGAACTTCTGCCTTCAGGGATGCTTATCAAATGCAGTAACTTTGAAGAGTTTTGTGTTCTATCGTAATCCTTTGTTGAATCAATTGAGCATATTGTGTTGTGTTTAATATTTTCCCCGTGCTTTCTTGTGCAAATACAGACAGGCTGTTTTTATTGATATTCCGCAGTAAAATAAATTAGAAACAAACCTGACTCCTTGTAAAAATCCAGCATTTTAAAGCCTCTTCAACAGATCTCTGATATAGTCTGGGAATAAAAAAAAAATGTTAGTCATAGAAACAGCCCAGTAGGTACACAGAGATATTCACAGATATTTTCCTCCCATTTCAAGAAGCAGATTTTTCATGCTAGAAACGACCAAATTATCATTTTTAGCTTCACCCTGAATATACTTGTCGTTAGAGCTGCTTAGCACAGTTGACTGAACATGATGCTGCTTATAGACATCTCCCCCATTCTTAGCTGCACTAAAACCCACACCAAGTATTCAGAAGAAAGCAGAAGTTCACAGTTTGCATATCGAAACCATAGATGAGAAGTGTCCAGAAGATGCACGGCACACAGATCTCTTTTGTCAGATGTTCGAAGAAAGAGCAGATTCTTCGATTTGCAGTGCAGACAGTTCTTCTCATAATTAAGTCATGTGTTGGAGCAAAAATCCAACATCAGCAGAAAAAAAGAAAGATGATCGTACAAAACGGAGCAGATGTACAAGTCACTAAAAGTGTGCGCGAGCCAAGAACAGTCAGAGATATAGCATCATTGTTACTTGCAGTTAAAGAGGAGACAAAATGGTTTATAGTGAATTTCAGGTTTGGTTCTGAAGTTTATGGATCTTTTTCTGTACCTTAATTGTGTTTTTACCAATTTTATGATATGAACAGATTACATTATGACTCCCTACATACTGCACCACTTCTACAAGGAATTAGTGTAATCAAGTTGAAGTCAGAAAACATGTTAATGGATGTTAAACTTTTGTTATTTTTCCATTTAGCACAAGAAAAAAAAGTTTATAAAGGTAATAAACTGAGTTGGTCACACTGGTCCAAACCTGAGCATCTTTTATTGCTGACAAATTAAACTTTTATTAGTAAGAAGAAGTTATTTCGTCTTTAAGTAACACATTGGCACTTTATGGCCAGAAAATGCAGCAGAGGCTTATCCAGGCTCTTTGTTGTATCAAACATCACCACAGGCCAGTTAAAGCATACACCTTCAAGCAGACGAGATCTGACCATACCAACAAACATCGGCAGGGATCGGATGATGAATTCAGCTGTAAACCTTCAGCCACTGTGCATGAAAAAGCTTAAGTTGCACAGACTCGGGCGCCCTGATAGCCTAATGGTTATGTCGTGTGACCCAAGTGTAGAGGCGTAGTGGTTGTCCCGGGTTCGACTCCGACCTCAGGCGTTTACCGCATGTCCTTCCCTACTCTCTCCTGTTTCTGATTCTATCCACTGTCCTATCTAATAAAGGCCAAAGATAAATCTTTAAAAAAAAAAAAAAAAAGTTGCACAGACTCTTAATGACAGAAAAAAAGATACATCTGGGAGAGTTCATTATTTCTATTAGTTCAGTCAGGCCCAAATCTTTTGACAGCCTGGGTGAGGTAAGGGTGTGCTATATTACAGTGGGGGCCTGATTAAACAATCAGACAACTTTCTGTGCTACATGTCAGGCCGTGCAGTGAAGACCAGCATACCTGTAATCATAAGGCTGTCAGCGGAGCTTTAATTACCCCATAAGACAGAGGCTTTCCTCTGTAATTAGCCTAACTATATTTTCATGGATAGATTTCATCCTCTCCTGGGCTGGTTTATGCTCCCGGCCTACTTTCTTTTGACTGAATAGCATAGCAAATGCAATCAAAAGCATGTATTTTTTGCAGCAAACCGAACATGCCAGATTAAAGAAAGTCTTCTTTCTGTGGGTGTTTATTCAAGTCTGACCAACACAGAAACAGTAGGGATCCCTCATATGTGTTTTTTTTATTAAAGTATACAGACAGCATATGTACTGAAGGCAATTTGTTTTACAGCTGTACTATGCGATATGCTGCCCCGTTAGCTCACGTGCTGCAGACTGCAATAAACTATGACGCCTGCTGAACACACTGTGTAGCCTAATTATGCCACTGTTTCTAATTTCCCTTGTATACAGTGCATAGTGGATAAAGAGGACACTTTTAACCTTTATGCATGCCATTTTTTTTCTCCAGCTGGTTAATGGTCAGCCTCTTGTGTACAATCCCACGTTCTCGTTAAGTACAGTGTGTGTTATTTGATACGAATGCACTTGCCCTACTTACTTGGGCTCAGCAGCTCAGTGCAGACTACTTTTTAAATTCTAAATATATCTTTAACACCCACAGCAAGGAATTGAGAATGGCCATGATTGACAGATTAGTCAACTGTAATAAATTTATCTCTGTTTTAGCAACTCGTTACACATTTCTTGTTACGATATGCAGCAAGTCAAGTCAAATTTGCCTGCAGAGCCTGTTCACACGGTTCAGTCTTAAAAGGCTGTAGTGTTTTTTTAAAACAATAAATGAGAAATTCAAAATGAACTATCAGAAGTTAAATCTTAAAATAGAACAAAAACCAAGGAGATAACGCCATGTTTGGCATTAATAAGCACTATGTAAACTGAAACTTGAAGCACAGCTTTCAAAGATGATTATAAATTTAGTTTATTATGTTCAAAGTATAGTTTTTCCACTAATACATTCAGAAACAAAGTGTCCTTAAGGGTATACCTGCTTATAACTACATAGTGTCTTTATAAACCTCTCTTAAAAGTGCTAAAAATATGCAAATAAAGTGTTACCTCAAGAATAATGATACCAAGACGCATCAGAAACAAAGCAGAGATGTAAATGTTTGGGTTGGCATCCAGTTAATAGCTATTCATTTAGTCTGTGCTGCCATTGTCGTCACAGAGGTCATATTATTGTTATCACTAATTCAACAGATAAAGGAGACTCACCTGATTCTTTCCAAAAATCAAAATATGACCTACACTGATCAGACATAACATTATGACCACCTGCCTGGTCCCCCTTATGTGGTCAGTGACATCTGGGATTTCCATTTGCATGAGGGAGTGTGCTTTTTCTGGGATGATGTTTATTTGAGTGTCTAAGTCTCATCAACATGGATGTCAAAATCCAAGGTTTTCCAGCAGAACACCACATAGTACCAATATGATCAATGTTATTCACTTCACCTGTTAGTTGATCGGTGTATTATGTAGGTCTAGGTGGTTTGGGGGTAAAAGGTTTTATGCTACAATTCTGTTAAAAAAGATTAACTGAAATGGCTAATTTTGAGAATGTATTTATTGCTTTGGTAATTTAAAAAAACAACCAAAGCATTTGCCACTTTTCATTTCCAGGAATTACTTTTTCCCCCAGACTTGGTTTTTCACAGACATCACTTTAGGCTCTGCAAAACCTGCGATGGGCTTTTGTCATTATTTCTGACATTTAATAGCTGATATTGAAAACCGACATTGGTTGCAGGACCTGGTGAGAACCAATATGTCCCTGTCTTATTTTGACTGGACTTTGTTTTTGCAAAAAAAAAAAAAAAAAAAAAAAGTGGCACAGAGACTCTCGGAATATCTCTGCCCTTCAAAATGCCACCGTTGTAGCATGTGACCTCATGTTAAGCAGGCCTTTAGGGGAGTTAACTGTGACATTTACAAAATTCTTGGGCATGAGTTCGCTTTTGTAAAATTGCTCGCTATCATATATTTTTGAATAGCTTTTGATAAGGACAACATTTTCTAAGGGACATCAGAGCTCTTTATAGGAAGTGACATTTTTGCTGACCTGAGAGAGTGCTGTTTGTCCTATCAGCATTCAGCAGATAAGCTGAGTAAGCAAGAGCACTTCAAAGCTGGAAACACTATAATATATATATTATGGTTTATTTAATTCGACTCAGCTGCGAGGTTTTATAAAAGTGTTTATATAGAGAGCCCCAAAAGCTATATTTTTTTATTAGGCACTGTAATCTCTATGAAATGTAACAGTATGCTTGGTATTGTCAGTGCATGTTCTGCATGAGTGATTTGATTTAGGAGCCATTAATGCATTTATTTAAAGCTGCTCTGATCAATAGTACTAGATTCAATTTCCTGGTGGATTTTCTGTTTACACGAAAAAACTTATTCTCATCAAAGTGAATCAGCATTTGTGTTTCACTTTGCCTGCCGTTTAAAGGTGCATAAAGCTCAGTTAGAAAAATCTGCATATTCTGAGCACTAATCAGAAACATTTAATTCAAGCGTGCTGTCAGTCCAATCTACTATTAATCAAATAGGATCAGAAACACACACGGAGTCTTAATGAAGCAGATCAGCAGAGTTTTTAAACATAAACTTGGATTTTAACAGTTTTTTTTACTGAATATTTAATGTTTTAGAGAAATATGAATGATTTTATACTACGTTTTGAGATGCTTTAAAATTTTAATCCTTAAGATGATCATGAAACATATCCCCATTTCTTAAAATATTTATGCTTGCAATATATCAGCAGTAGCAATTAAGCAATTCATCTCTTTATATAGTATAGTTTCCATCATTAGTGGTCTATAATTGAGGAAAACCCTTCCCGATGGCACACTAAACTCGTTTCTATAATGAAGCTTCCACTCAGCTTTTCGCCATTTCTTTTAAGAAAGGAAATCAGGCAGACTAATTATTGATTTTAGAGCAATTTAGTTTTCAGACAAGTGCTGGTGTGAGGTCATCAGCAGCTGACTTCTTATCTAAATGCTCCCAAATGTTAGCAAATGTCCCCTATGGCGATCATTAAAATTCCATCTCACCTTAACGTGGAGTTGCTTCCCCGCTGTCTTTCACATTCCACTGTTCTGATATTAAAGAGGTGTATTCTCTGCAACTATTCAGCAATTTCACACTCTAATCAGAAAGAGTAGCCACTTTCAAGTTTCATCGACCTCCAAGAACGAATGCGGTGCCTCCGTCTTGTGGCTCCGGTCCAATAGGGGGCTCCTTTTATCTCGCCAATCACCCGCTGTTTGACAAAACCATTGATTCAAGTCTCTTTTGCTCCTATAATGAGATGCATTTTAAGTGCTATGCTTTTTGATCTTTCAAGACATTTTTTATCTCCATGATCCGAGCTTCTGGTCCGAGGATCAGCAGCTTTTCAACATCTAGGCCATCCGGCTCAGTATATTTATCTCACTCTGCAGATGTACATTGAAAACTAAACTCCCTTTAATGGGACTGAAGTGACTCAAAGCATTTTGGATTCAAGACCTTATATCACAGCTGAGCCGTTGAGATGGGCTTTGTGCGGAAGCCCATCAAGGACTTGCATTTGATGGGCAAGTCCTTGATGGGCTTGCCCACTGTAAAAAAAAGCAGACAAATAATGTATGCTGTTTTTTGAAATAAAGGTGGCACAAAATATGAGCGAGCACAGAGCACAGTTCAACAAGCCCAGCAAACAGTCGCCAGGCTGTTTCCTGTTGTGCATATTTTTCAGTTACACGCTCATGATGAAGGGGCTGATGACGTGAGAATATTACTGTTTATGAACCTCGGAACATTATTGCCGCATGCAGCTGTGATCTCTGACCACTTTTTCAAAACACAGCCATACATCCAGCATCCTCCATATCAGCTTTGCTTTTACAACCACTCTGTGATTTCCCGGTAACGCCATATAATCCGATAAACGGCCACCACTGGAATCATCGTGCAGGTGTGTTGTTCTCAGCAGTGGGAGAAATGTGAGAGATTTGATCATAAGTTATACTGAAAGTTAATCTTGATTTCTGTGTTCACAAGGACACACATTAGCTGAAATATTAATTGCACGTGTTGGGGAAATGAGCGGCACTTTGAAATGCAACTACAGGAGAGCTTCCTTTTGGAGTTTCTGTGTAAAAGGTATTGATGTGATCATTATAAAACTGATTAGTCAGTATGGGCAGACCGCCAGAGGCTGGAAATCTATTTGGTCTGCTTGGCTCTTATGCTGTTGTCTATTTTTCACACAGATTTCTGTCTTCTAACAGTTGTTCTGTGGACCCAGGTCATGCTTGATAAGGCTGCCAGCCAAATGTACAGGATTATCTTTTCAGCACAGCAAGCTTTATTTTATTAATGTGTCACTGGGAATGAAATGAGTCCAGCTATGTTGGACGCAAAGTCACTCTTCAAATAGCAATATGGTAGCTTAGCAGCCACTGAACTCTTCTGTCGGGACGGGAGAATTATGTTGTTATTTTTTTCCCCTCATCCGCCACAAATATGAGGAAGCTTATAGGTTCATGCTCTGGGTATTAACAGAGGGATTAGCAAAGGAAGCTTCTTGGATGCTCAAGTCCGTGAAGCACAGAGCAGCAATCTCTTCATTGTTGAGATACCTACTTGATGTAACACAATTAAATATTTATTTTAAAATTCTCTGAGGTCTCACAGGGGCAAGATGGAAGCAGCCATTCTTTCTGTGTTGTGTCTCACCTGTCATGGTCATGCACAGTCCTTGTTTCCACACAATGCTTAGATTTGTCTTATCTGGAAGAATTCACAGAATGAGGAAACAGGCTTTGTGGTTTCTACAGTGTCTGGCTGTTTGAAAATAGTGTGACTCATTCACAGTTGCTCAACAACCTACTAAGTCCATCATAACTGCAGTCCTATGATGACATGCACTATTATAGATAAACCATTTTAACTCATGTCCACTAAAAAGAGATTTCTTCTCTAAACTTTTCTGTTAAAAAAAAAAAAAAAAAAACAATTTGTGGACTTAAAGACTTAAAGCTCATCCATGTTTCAAAAAAATCCTCCACAGTAATTTAATTCAATTCAAATTTATTTATACAGTGCAAATTCACAACATATGTCATCTCACAGTGCTTAACATAATAAGGTGCAGACCTTAAGAAATATATATATATTATAAACAGAGAACAGAAAACAGAAAACCCAAAACTGCTTTTGAATTCCCTATGAGCAAGCAGTCAGCGATGGTGGGAAGGAACCAGAAAATAAAATCCTAGGATGGAGAGGGGGAGGAAAAAAACCTCCAACAGAGCCAGGTGCAGGGAAGGTGGCCTTCTGCCTCGACCGGTTGGGGGTAATAGAGTGAGAGGAATCAAAAATGTGTGCAAATTTGTGTTGCTGAACTTTGTTTTGCTTCTGCTCTATTAATTATCTGATTCATTCAAATTCAAATTCAGAAAAACTTTATTTGTCCCCAGGGGGCAATTCAGGAACCCCCAGGTTGATAACAACTAAACAAAACTACCAACATATAAATGTATATATACAGTATTTGTAGTTCCACCTCAACCAGAAACCAAAGTAAAATGTTCTGCTGTACTTAATTTGGATATTTAATGCAGGAAACTTAATTGAAATTAGGTATTTTAAAATTTTGACATTACTACTTTTTGCTTCTGATTCTGCTATGGAACATCCATAACGACATTTCTTTAGTTCAGCAGCAGAGCTGACAAGCAGATGGGAAATTTTCGCATTCCGTGTTGAGCAAAAAGTGTTGCATACATAGGAACTTTTTTTGTTTGTTTTGGTTCCTTCCTCTTTCTAAGAAGCCTCCAAGAAGCAGAGAGCTATATTTACACCATTTACAGTAAATTGATAATGTGAAGCACGCAGTCACATCCACTTTATTTCACCACTCCATCATCTCCAACCTCCTCCACTTTGCTCTTCACAAGGTTGCCGATAACACAACAGAGCAGCTCTTGTCTCTCCGCTGCCCATGTTTGTGCTCTTTAGCAACACAAGCACCCCAACACTTTGCTCATAACAGCCATGACAACTGAACTTCAAAGCGGCTTTTCCCAATTGAGCGCAAAGGAAAGGGTTAGAGCGACGGCCGGTTTGTTTTCTAGGGTGGCATGATGCTGCAGTATGGTGGGGTTTATTGCAATATTTTTCAATTATTAATTTGTATCAGTAAAACAAATTTCCAGTTTCCCCCATTCAAATATGCTGATACTTCACAGGGCTCAACACTCCTTTTAAAAACCTCACTAGTGTAATACATTTCTAGTTAGCTGCTCCATTAGGCATTATGACTCACCCTCTCGATTTAACCTCTGGGATGCCTCAGAGGGAAAAACTCTCTTGAGGGCATTGAATTAAATCTATTTTGGGAAAATAAAATATGTATTTACAAAAGAAAGCAACATTTAGGAAAAATAATCTGCTTTTTTATGGATTGTTTTGATGAGGATAGAGGAATCTGCATCACTGTGTTTTTCATTATTGGAGCCTGAGCCCAAATATTTTCTACACCTCGCTTATATAATACGTGATTTTAATTCTGCTGCTTCAGTAAACCACACAGTCTGCCGCTTTTGCAGACTTTTCTCTGTACTTCAACGTTGTGCGTCTGAGCCATGTCCTTGTTCTATTTTGTGTGCTCTGTCACAAATATCATCCTATTGCATCAGCTTTGTCTGACTACATTCTCAGTTTTCTGAGTGCTGAAAAAAAACACCTCAGGGTTGCGGGTCTGCTGCTGCCATTCAGAGTCTGTTTTCACACCACTCAACCTGTCCTGCACCGCTGGGAAAATCCCATATCCCTTTTACACACGTACCTGCAACACCTGCCTGGAACCTCAATCTTTGTTTACTTTGCAGATTCAGAAGCACACAAAACACACCTGAAAGAATGAATCAGCCTTTTCATCGCCACAGGGCTCAGCACTGCCCCTGTAGTGCCCTAGTACAATTACAACAACTACTGCTACTACTGCGACTACTAAACTGCAGAAGATTCTATCTCTGCTAAAATATCAGTGCATCACTATGAATCAACAAGTTCTTCAAGTTAAATGTTAAAACGTTCAGTTCATCCGTGCCCACTGGACCGATAAATAAGTGCCTTCTGACATCAAATCAACTCGACAACATAATTTGCCATTTCCAAAAACTGCCAAATGTACTCGTTGAAATCTAAATTAGTTTTATGATGTGATGATGCTGTGATTAAGGTATTCCTAAGGCACAAACACAACTTGGTTAGGTTCAGGGAAAGACCATGGTTTGGGTAAGGGATGCCTTGTATGTATGATGTATGTTGACCCATCCATCCTCCCAGACTTCCTCATTATTTGGACTTGTCGTTTTATAATAATATTGCTTGTCTTCCTCCTTTATTCCACTCATAAATACTCCAATAACGTAAACAGATGACTTTACACAGATGGGGATTTTTGACCATAAACAGATGTTGGGAATTTTACCAATCCAGTGGACTATGTATTCCATATAAAACTTATAAATATGATAAAAGTTATGCTGGATATTTTACCACCTTATTTGAATATTTTTACATTCAACAGATTGGCATTTGACTACTTTTCAGCACAAAAGAATTATGAGTAAAGGTGTCAGAGTTTCCCCATCAGAATATTATCTCTGGCTGGGTAAATTTGACACTGCCTTCAGTCCTTCATGTTAAAAAAAAATCAAATACACCAAAATTGTAGATGAACTGTTTCACTGAACTGATGAATATTAAAATTTGAAGTTTATCTGGGTTTGGTGGTTGGTGAACTTCTCTATTTAAAAAAAAAAAAACATGCACATGGCCCTGCTCTTCCTCTTTCTGTTTAAAAATGATAAAATTGAATATTCTAGTTGAAGCTGTTAACTAAACAAAAAGAAAAAGTTCAGCGAGCTAACCTTGCATGTTTTATGTCAGCTCTATGCAAACTATTTCTCCAATGCAGCGGGGACAGCTTTAATGGGAAAAATCCCATTCTGACTCTGATATGATTTTAAAAAATAAGAAAAAGTAAAATATGAAATGTGAAAATGCAAAAATGGGACCCCGTTTACATTTCTCCTTTGATTTGTTCCTCTGTCTCCCACCAAGAGGCTGGATTGTCTCTGACTAATTACTGAAGCGGGTTGTCCTGCAGTGATGAAATATTGCCGAGTGTTGCGGCAAAGCTCGTGCTCAGACAGCATCTTGAAATTCCCTGATGTCACTCTGTAAAACCAGCTCTTACAGTGGAACGCACCAGTTTGCATAACACAAAGCGATTGTCCAAATTTATGTGGGGAATGTGAATGTGATGATTTCAGGCAGAGGCACGGCGCCTGCAACACAAACAGTTGCTGTTTGGTTGCTTGTCTGGGGTGCAGAGGAAGTTGAAAGAGGGGGTTTTAAAAAAGATCAATAGCGGCGGCAAGAAGTGACTGACACGGTAAAGGGGATAAATATCTAATATGCAGTTTGGTCAGATGCTGACAAAATACCCAAAACTCACACATGGGACTCAAGTGTTTAAGAAAATTCTGAAGTGAAACTGCCTCCGAGTGATTTACATACATTAAGCAACATCAAAAGGACTCTTTGTACACCTCTAAGTCATTATTACTTCAAAAGCTTGTGTCTCTGACTTTGTGAAATGAACCAGGAATACCTGCTCTTCGTGTTTCACCTGTTCAAGGCAAACTTGACCCTGCAGATGTGGTATTATGGGGTAAATATGAAAAGGCCGCTGCTCTTTTACATACCTGAATGTATTTTGGCTGTGGTTGTCTGTAGAATACAGAATTATCTTGAAGACATTCCTCATCAATCTTCTCTAAATATAGCACAAGTAAGTCACGTTTTAATATTTTTTATTATTGTGTGCGGTGTTTAACTATCCGAACAGCAGGGCCTGTGTTTGGACAACCATATAGCTGCTGCCCTCGCCACATGTTGTGAAGGGAGGGACTGCTCCGACAACAGGTCATCCTCGTTCGTCAAATGCTTTTCCCCCTCATTCTCATAACAAAGAGAGAAAAGAAGCAGCGGGCATGGATAGCTAAATATGATTTAATAACCTGCGATCAAACAGGCTCGCGGAGACCGTCTGTGCCACTTACATAGCAAAAAGGCCAGTTGTTACCACGGAAACCATGTTTGGCAAGCGTGGGAGATAAATTGCGGCACTATCTCCCTAATAATAATTTCTATTATCTGCGCTGGATGTTTAGATTATCATGTAAATAGGGGGACGTGCCAGGCAGCAGCAGGTTGGAGCTAAAGGCTTGGTTGAATAGGAGGATATCAAATAAAACAGCTGAGCAATCACCATGTGTGGGTGTGCCAAGAAAACACACAGAGGAGGTAGGCCACAATTACCCTTCTCTCTGGTTTTTTTTTTAATGTGCAGGTAGTTTCTTTTCAGAAACATTGAAATGGGAAGCTTGTGGTTGTGGAGTGAAAATTGGTGACCTGATAGACCGCCTGCAGCAGAAAAGAAGGAAGTCTTCAAGTTGCTCAAATTGGTGGCATTTCTTTGGTTTCATAACATTCCTCTAGTATGCAGTAAAAAAAAACTTCCTCTTGCTTTGTCACCGGACTATAAGAGCTGAGCTACTATCACATGCTTTTGTTTGAAACGGCTCATAACACAAAGGGTAAGAACAAGCTTTTCTCAATATCATCTTTAAAAATATTTTTTTTCCTGATATTTGTGTATACCTAACACCAAATTCCTTAGTCTATATTTTGTATTTCCTTAAATAATAATAAGATGCAGGAAGTAGATACAGACATTGTTTTGATGACAACACTGTGCTGGGAAGTCGTGCCGGTTAAAGCTCGAAGACACTAATTTCCCCAGTGTAGTTAACTCATTAAGTTTACGAGGGTCATCATTTTCATTACACATCCAGTATTTGTGCATATAGTGAGAACAGGGCCTGGGAGTTAATGATAAAAGCATCATTGCACTGTATTTACAACACGGAGTGAGCAATAACACAGCATTACAACTTGTATACAAACTCATGTGCCAGACCAAAACACTGGCACCTCATTAAGAGATAATACACTACCACAATAAACTCTAAAAGAGGGATATGGAAAGGAATTAGGAAGGAATTTAAGGGGGAAAAAGAAATTACAGTTTATTTGCAAATGATTTTTATTGTGTTTAAGCTTATAGGGTAAAATTCCTTGCATAAAATGATAGGAGTGCTCTCTTAAATCAAGTGTCAAATTGCCTATAGTTTGAAATTCACTGTTGTGCGATGTGGTAATCTTTTTCCATTCCCTCTTATCGGCAGAGCTCAAAGCCCTCGAGGAAGTGATGAGCACTGGTTTATTGGTGAGGACAGGAAAACCACGCTGTCTCGCCGGGTTTGTTCCAGGCCACTGACCCAATAAGACGCCTTCCTCTCCTGCGGTTCGGACTGCCTGACTGATCAAACCTCCCTGTGCTGCAGTCCATTCACCCACCACCAAGAGTCAAGGACATAATGTGACACGTCTCAGCCCGTGACTGACTTCAGTGACTTGTGCTGAGGCCACCATGCAGGAGTGTCACACCACCCTGTGTCTCTCTGTCTACATCATTACCTTTGTGCTGGGCTTCCCGGCCAATGTCCTTGCCTTCTACACATTCTGCAGGAAGGTGCGGCAGAAACCCACGCCGATCGACATCCTGCTCCTCAACCTGACCATCTCTGACCTCCTCTTTCTCCTGTTCCTGCCCTTCAAGATGCAGGAGGTGATGAACAACATGGTCTGGGATATGCCCTATGTCCTCTGCCCGCTGTCTGGCTTCATCTTCTACATGACCATCTACAACAGCACCTTCTTCCTCACCGCTGTCAGCGTAGAGCGCTACTTGGGTGTGGCTTTCCCCATTCAGCACTCACTGAAGCGGCGGCCTGTGTACGCTGTTGCTGCCAGCATCTTCGTCTGGATGTTCACCTTCGTCCACCTCAGCATTGTGTTTATCATACCCCTCATTGGCCAAGAAAACTCCCCCTCAGTTCACAATGTGTCAACTATTGCTGCCACTGTTGACAACAAGATGGAAGTATGTTATCAGAATTTTAGTGATGCTCAGCTGCAGGTCCTCCTGCCTGTGCGTCTGGAGCTCTGTGTGGTGCTTTTCTGCATCCCTTTAATAATTTGCAGTTTCTGCTACATCAACTTCATCAGGATTCTGTCCAAGCTGCAACACATTGACCGACGCCGGCGCCTCCGGGCCATTGGCATGGCTTTAGGAACCCTGCTGGTGTTTGTTTTATGTTTCGGCCCCTATAATGTCTCTCACATTGTAGGCTTTATCACATGGAGAAGTCCTGACTGGAGAGACAAGGCCCTGCTTTGCAGCACCTTTAATGCTTGTCTCGACCCTATTATTTTTTACTTCTCGTCCTCTGCTGTGAGAGGGACTGTAGGCAGTGTGATGGAAGGGGTTAAACGTCGTTTCAACAGGTGCATGTCCTGTCACATGCTCCAGACCTTGAGGGGGGGAATTACCAAGACTGCAAAAGATAAGGAACACAAACAAGAGGAGATCAATACTATCTGAGCTGACTGAAAAGGAGCTGTGAGCAGCTCCCTCTACTAATTTGTTATTTCTTCATCCCTGCAAGCAGGAAATTAATGCCATGTTTGTGTTTTTACACGTGAGAAGATGACTTGGCTGTATACAGCACAGACAGATTTTGTCTGACTGTCTGATGAACCTCCTGTTTGTGAATGAGACAAGACTGGTAACCTTCTGTCAGCCTGAGCTGATTGTTTTTATGTAGTGTAACGTGTAAAGCCACAGAGGCAGCCTAATTTAAACAGTCAGATAAAAAAGAAAGAAGTTCTTATGTAAAGTGTAAGATAAAGGATTTCACAAGGGCACCATTAATGGACTCAGGTTTTGTGGAATACCGCGGTAGAGGTGGAAACAGAATGAATATCTTAGCGACAGCTTTGGACGTCATCTCTGCACAATGACAGGTGACGCTTTCTGACCAGCTTTAATCAAGGACAGGCTGTCTGTTTACAGCAGCATTCTCATTATATGTCAGTGTGTTGATGGTAAAAGAAGAGAATGGACATTTAAGATATGACAGCAGATTCTTGAATGTTGAAAATAACAGGGCTTTGTACAAAGAACTTCAAATATCCAGTGATGCACTTTTTATCTGAGCATATGATTGTATATTTTGCTATTTATCTTGCATGATTGTGGCCATTTTCATGCAGTGTTTGTCTGTGCATATGACCTTATGTAATATATATGTGATGTCCGTGTGAGAAGCGTTGGAATTTGTAATATAAAATAAACTCGACTCATAGATAATTTCATAAAGACATCACTCTGGTGCTGCTTGTGTTTGTGTGTGTCCACTCATGTGTGGGTGTACATGATGGAAAAAAAGAAAGCAACACACAGAAACACTATTTTCACAAGCAAATCATATAATAATAAACACACGCATTTATTGACTATGGCACGGCCAGCTGTCATGCAAAACGTGACTTTGTTTATGTGTGTGTGTGTTTGTACATGAAAGAAGGGAGATAAGAACTAATTTGTTATTGAAGGAGAGAATGATGGATGGGAAGACTGCATGCAAATTTCCACGGCATCACATGAATTTAGTTGTGTTGTTTGAAATGTATTCCTTTTATAATTTATTATGACATGAAAATAAAAAAATAAGTGCAGTAGAAAGTTTATCGAGCAGCATGTTTTTGACATCCCTAATGTGGCGATACTGTAGATACATCAGCCCGTTCTGAGCGTGATGATCATTATTTCTGGCATCGTTTGCTCTGCTCTTGGCAGTGTGGGCAGGCCTAAATTTAAAAATGAACTTCCACCAACATGTGAATCAAGATCTCACCCCACACGCTGCAAACATAAACAATGCTATCGCACAAGCAAAGCGCTGGCATCGGCCTTAATCCTGTTTCGTGAGGATTAGGCCTACACGGAGGTTGAGCTGATCACTGTATCTGTTTGACAGGTGGATCATGCATGAAGCATTCATTTTGACGCACAGACCCCGAGTGAATGACTAAGATTCACAGGCTACTAGCCACCGACACAATGGACGAATCCAAAAAAAAAAGGCTAGTCAGCAGACCGGCAGCGATAAAAAGTTAGAGAGATAAACAGCTTTGATGTGCAGGAAGAAATCAATGTTTGGAGGATGAGAGAGCAAAGAGGAATATACATAGAGATAGATTTAACCACTGGAACTGGGAAGAACTTTTATTGCATATGAGAGAGCAACATTTACTTACAGTGTAGATTAAACAGCAATTCAGAATTAATCTTCTTTTCCCTGTGACGACCCTGTGCTCGAATTTGTATGAAGTTGTTTGTCAAAGGTTGGTCTGCTGAGATGAGCCACGCTGAATACCCGCCGGCCCCTTTTTTGTTTTCTCTCCTATTTCATTTTGCGTTTCCTGGAAGACAATAATTGGTTATTGCGTCAGTGTTGACTTTTTCATAACAATGTGTGATAGGCTGCTGGGATAAGGCAATAAGAAAAAGAGCCCCGTGTGAGCGTCTATTTCTGTGCATGTGTGTGTGTGTGTGTGTGTGTGTGCATACATGGTGTGTTTGCCAAAGGCAGAGGAAAATATTGTACTCACATGACAGACATCATTTTCCTCGCACCCTGAAATATTTGACTGCTGTGGAGAGCAAGATCACAGAAATTAAAGATGTTGGTTTTTTTTTTAAAAAAACAACTTCCTGTAATTCTTGCTAAAGAGGCTTGCTCTCTCACCTTCCAATAAAAACACAACGGTCACTGCGGAGAGGAAACACATCTTGAGAATGTTCAAGTATACAGTCACCTTGTTAGGGGAGGCATCTGGAAAGTAGAGCAAAGGAAAAAGAAGGCCAACACTGATTAGCACCGACTTATCATGTTATCGAGCATGACAGAATTAAATCAGGGAAGTTGAACTGGCTTTGCTTGATGGACATTCCCCTCCTCCCTGGGAGGAGAGGTGTTTAAACATTGATTGTAAAAATCATTAATTTGTTCAAGTATTACAGGCAATCTGGCGCCTTGGAATGATCAATTATCTGACCCACATTAACAGTCAAGTAGGGCAAACCCTGGGCAAGTGCCTTGCATCATGTCCCGCCCTGTCCTCTATGCACTCTGTGTCAGTACAGACTGCATTATTTCAAAGGAAGTTTCCTATAGATCCAGTGAAGCACAAAAAAGCACAAAGAGGTTATTTTGGGCCTTCAGTAAAAGTTCAGGTAATTTTCTGCATATAGACAAGGTCAGGTGGGCAGTTGAAGCCCTGAGGCTTAAATAGATGTGAAAATCACCTAGCTGAATCATCATTTTATGAGCAGAGCAATTCATTTTATTAATAGCGCAAAACGTTGGACCAAGGTACAAGGTACAAGTCTGCGTGGGTAAAATCTGGAAGCTGCTCAAATCAATATTTTCTGTATTAAACTGCAGTAGGCAGGAATCTGGAAAAGGCAAAAATAAATAAATGAAAATGCCAGAATATGAAAACAGCCCTCCTCCTGCAGCTCTCTCCTCTCAGTCCAAAGCCGCACCAAACCAGACGAGCGTGTGCAAAAATAATGAAGCCAAAAGTCAACATTCACATGCAACATCACACAGGGTTCAGACCCTACTGCCCCGAGTAAGAATCTCCCTTTGAACCCACAGAGCCACTATACACTGCTTCTAATGTGGACTTTGATGATCTGAGTCAGATGATCAGGGTGAAAAGCCCTGTCATCGGCTAAAGTTTTATATCACAAGGTAGATTTTCTAAAGACTAGATTCCACTTGAACTAGATGAGCTAAAAGGTTATAATGGATTTATTTATTTTTGCCCAGTGACACCAAAAATACCAGCAACCCCAGCTTCAAAAGGCTGGTGTGATGAGCACAGCACTTTTGTTTACCTGTAGGGGCATTTCAGTATCTTTTAGCCTATTGTGTTTTTTTGACCCACACTAATTTGGTTCACTGTCTGTAAGCTGCTCCAGATGCGACAAGCAGATGTTTTCAGTAGGGATCCTTTTTTAAACTGGTAATCAAGACAAACCATATTGGAACTGATATACATTACATGTTTCAGGGTAATCTGTGGCTGCCTCCTGACTTCACCACCAGCCATTAATGCAGTTTTAGTTACTATGAAAGTTGCTGATTTACGGATTAGTGGCAAGCCTCTCAGTGTGTTTAAAACTTTAGTGTTTATTGCAAATCCACTAATATCTGTGCTCGTCTGGCCCTGTCAGTAAACAGTAGCTTTCAGTGCTGATTGGCTATTACTTGTGATGTGTAACCAATCAGTTAGAGCTGCTGGGAGTAGGACCTTGCTTGAGACTATATAGTGACTACAGAGAGAGAGAGAGAGATGGCAGCATCAGAGTCAAAGTAGCTCATTTCATTTATCAACAATCTGTTAATAAATCATGATGCTAACAATAGGAAAACTGCTAAATCTCGGCCTTGATTGTTGATCAAGCCAATAATAAGTCTATACCTTGTTCTGAGAGCTCCAAAACTCTTGCCAGCGTCTTGCCCAGCAACAACCAGCAAGCACACAAAATTAGCAGCTACAAAATGAACATAGTTTATAGTTTAACAGCCTAAAAGCCTAATCTTTCCTCAGAACTGAAAAGGAATGCTGGTCTTACATTTATCAGGTGCCAGAAAATCATGCAAAATAAATGCAGTGTTCAGTGTTTGTCTCTTTGACTTATTAATTGAGGGTTTATGAGAAAAACCAACCACAACTCCCTAAAAGTATTTCTAGTAATAAATATCCAATTAAAGTTCTGTCTTGTGGACTGCTGACAGCAGGCTGAAGATAAAACTTCAGAGGAAGTCTGCTAATGCGTTCTGCAGTTTTAAAATCGGTTGGCTCTCAGCGACTAGGTGCAGTGTTTGTGCAGTACCATGTGCTCTACATTTACAACAGCAGTGATTCATACCTCTGGCAGCTTTCTGCTCCTCAACAAATAGTAGTTATAACATTTAGAGCCATCTGTCAGACCAAAACTGACAGAAGAGAAAACTGTGAATTCTGAGAAATAAAGTTAAATATGATGGGCCATAACATAAAGTCACTTTTTTATGTTGAGGAACAGGAACAGATTGATTAAAATAAGAAAATGGGAATTTAAAGTGCCACAACTATTGTCTCTAAAGGGCCTTTAAGACAATTTTCTGCTGTATAACATGAATAAATTGAGTTTGCTTCTATATTTACCCCATGTAAAGGAGGCAGTCAGAGCAGTGGTCAGGACAGGATGGTCCTGCACCGCACAGGTGAAGGTTATCCCTGTTTTCAAGGACTCCTTCTTGGGGAGGAAAAACACACTGAAGAGAAACACTTCCCGGCTGTAGTTGTCCGTCACTTGGAAACACTCTGACTGACGTAGAGGCACAGAGTTCACCAACCAAGAAGACAGCGGGGCTCCATCAGTTGGGTGTTCGGACAGGTCGCCGTGAGGGTTGTTGGCAGGTAGGGTGCAACTGGTGACTGACAGGTGATCGATATCAGCCACTGCACTTTGGTGCATCCAGGTGAGGGTGAGCCGACTAAGGTGGAATCGCCCGGTGAGACAGACAAGAGCCCACTGCCCCGTCTGTGGGTCAGGGGGAATCTGGAGGTAAATTGTAGGAGCAGAAGGTGGTGCTAGTAGTGGAAGAAGGGAATGAAACAGAGTAAACACATCAGATGAGATAATTAGAATTGAAGAAGTGGGTCACTGCAGAGGCAAATAATAATATACAGCAGGGGAAACAGGAGATAAATATGAAAAGAGAAAATGTGTTGGTATTAGTGATAAGGCAGCCATCTAAACATGGAGAAATTAAGCTGAAATATTGCACAAAATATACATTAGTAACACATTCAGGGACAAAAAGGAGGTAAAAACAACATACACAAGCAAAACTGAAGACACTCATGATGTGGCAAACAGAAAATGTTGCATATAAAAGGGTCTTCAATTGAATTAGTCATACTGTAAACACTCTCCCCACCCTTCTTTTACTTCTATTAGAATCCGTAATTACCATTACCACCGTTGCAAATTGCGCTACCTAAACAAATACAGTCATAAATACAAAATAATTGATAAAGAAAAATAGAATATATATGATACTGAAGAAAAAGCTCTAATGTAGTAATTAAAAGTGAATTAAATTGATAAAAGTGAATGAAATTGATAAAAACGCGCAGCATCAGTTGTTATTTGTTGGAGCCAACATTACATTCAGGAAAAATCAAAAGGAAGGTTTTCTTCCGCATGAAGGATTTCCACATAATAATTTGGCCATCCCTCCTTGCCTTGTTTTCTGGTGAGTTTCAATTCCCCGGGCAAGATCGATACAAGGCACTGCGCATGGTGCCGGGGTGATTATTTCTAGATCTGTCATGAAACTGCTCAGGCAAAAAGATGAACTCTGAGGGAATTTCACATGACTTGAATTTTTATAGATTGAGCCTAGCCGTTTGCCTTCATGGTGATGCATGGTCCTTGCTTTGGCGCTAGTATCGAGCTGCCTCGCCACTAAACACTCTAGCTTCTGGTGCACACGAGATACAAATGAGACATAATTACCAGCGTGGCACCATCGCCCAAGCACAGCAAGCCCTTAATGAATTGCGGCCATGTTCACTTCTGAAACCAGCTATTTGTTTCTCACCCAAGACGACCAGCTCGGTCCCGTTGCCCAACTCCGGGTCTCTGTGCAGGACGTTCACCTCGCAGTAATACCACCCGAATCCTCCGGCGCGACATCAGTAATCACCAGGGAGGAGGTTTGATTCTTCTCTGAAGCGATCCGCCTGGACGACTTTGCAATGAGCTGCTTTTCTGACTTCATTTTGAACCACTGAACCCCATACTTGAGGGATTCAGCTTTGAAATGACAGGACAGGGTTGTCGTCTCACCCCGAATCACACTGAGAGATGGAGGATACTGTCTAACCCTCAGTCCCTCCGGGGTCGCTGTCAGGGCTAAAGACGGAGCCATTAATACAATGTGTCATACAAGGAACTTTCAGAAAGTGCACACCGGACCTGTGGGTCAACTACAAATACTTTAAATGTGTGTTTAGTATGCCTGGGTGACAGCTGAGAGCGAGGTTTGCCAGACAAAGATGATCAGACAGAACATCCAGAAGAATGAAATTGGAAGTCAATTTAGTATAATTCAGCAATGCACCAAACATTTATCGAATGTGATAAACCTCAGCAAATAAAAGACGCTGATTATAAAGCGATTATTTCTCCAACAAATTCGGTTCCAGACACTTAAATGCAAAAGTTTTCGACAGCGTTGGAACAGGTCTGATTGTAGTGACTGCTTGTCTAGTCGAGTGTGATGAAGTGATTATTAAGTGTGACGACGAAATGCTGCAGATAAGATATGCGGCAGTTGCTCGCAATTGGTGTGCTGATGACAAAAAACACCCCCACAAAAATCATCATCGAGAAACGGATCTCATGTCTCTACCTTCTATTTGTATTAATTAAAAGGCAACATTTTCATCCTCAGCAGAAGCACGTTATGTCTGGCTGCATCAATTTTAAGGAGTAAAGAGTTGACATACAGTTAATTCATAATTAATATCAGTGATTTGACTTGGGTTTTTAAAGAAATACAGGGCTAATAGAGGTTATTAAAGACAAATCATTCACACTGACCTGACATTTGGCATGCCAACAAAAGAAGCAAACACAGGTGAGGCTGCTTGGCCATGCTGCTGTTATTCTCCACTCTGAGCCCGAGTGGTGAAGTAGTTTTTCTCACACTAGTTTGAAGCTTGTCGAGCATTGAAAAGTGATGGTGTCAGCTTTTTTTTTTCTCTTTGCACTGTATGGTTAGAGGTGATGGTTCATTAATAGGTCATGCTTCAACACAAACCTGTATCTCAGAGGCTGCTGGGATGAGAAAAACTACATATGTCAGTGTCTTTGCTAACAAACGGGCCCTTTGTCTGCATGCTGACAGAAACCACAGTGCAACAGTAAGCAGATTATTATTCTACAGGTTTTGCTACAGGTTTCTGTTTCCTGCGAGGCACTTTTGGCCATCAAAACACTTTGATTTGTAAGATACGTACCTGTATGTCAGTTTTAACAAAAAACCCACCGTTGACACTGAAGCAAACACAAAAAAATCGTAATCATAATAAAGATGTTCAGAAGAAGTAACAAACATTCCTCCTTCTAGTTCAGAGGATTTGCAGCGTATTCCTGAATGTGTTGATATTTTCCAAAACTCTTGTTTTGATTTTGTCTTCTCGAGTTTTTTGTTGTGCAAAAAGCTGTAAATATGAATTTCTTGAGTGCCCTAATGAGCTGCAGCCTAATGAATGCAGAAGCACATCCTCTGAGGGGAAAAGAAACTTGTGATGCTAGGTGAAATCATCATCATCAAAGCTACATAGAAAGTTTTTAAAAAATGAGTTCAAGCTGAAGGAAAAAAAAGAGAAGGTTTAATTAAAACTTAATTTGCTTAATTTAAACTATAGAGGATAAACTCTAAGTAACACAGCACGGCCTTAGATGGTGAGTTGCGAAAGCCATAAATTTCATTACTTGCTGATGTAAACACTACATTATGACTCAGTGACCTTTTGTATTTTTTAGTTTCACATTGTCATTTAAAAATACTTCCTCATTTTTGTCACAATACTAGTAAAAGTCAGTGTCGTACTTTCAAATCTTACATATCTTGTGAATGTACATCCTTCTGTTGAACTTAACACCACACTGCTCGAAAAATGACCTCACATCTTTACAAAGTGAAGACTATTGGTATTTTTATATTATTGCTCACATAATGTTGTTTTTTCTCACTGGACAGATTTCATTATGGATGAAACTGCTAAAATTGTGTTATTACAATTAATTAAAACAGATTAGCTCCCCAAAGTCATCATCAATTTGGTTGATAATTCATGACTGAATATGTGCAGGTGTGAAGATGGGGAGACGCAGATGTTTGTCACTGACAAGAGGCGGACAAGTGGAGACTTTTCCTCCTGTTTGCAAATTCTCTAATTTGTAGCTACAACCCGAGCAAGAAATTAACACCAACCGCACCATGACAGCTATAATTTTCGTATTAATGATTGGTAATGGCCACAGATCCCATCTATCATGGCGTTATTACCTGCTAATAGCATTTATATAATTTGTTGGAAAACGATTTGATACAAGCACTTTATGACAGTGCTCCCTCAAACCAGACACTCAGAAAAATTTAATAAAAACCAACCAAAAAAAACCAACAACACGTGAGACAAACCTGCAAACACAACAAAAGCAGAGGCTCTTTACTCAGCAGGAAGCAAACAGCAAGCTGAAGCAACTCGCCTGACCTCACCTCCTTTTCTAACCACAGGGGCCAACACAGAGCCCCGCTTTCAGCAACAAACCACACACAATGAATTCTGTTAAAAACAAAACTGATTTTTATTTTTTTTGTCTCCCTCCACTTGGTATCATTTTTAACTCGACTTCATGGATTTTGAAAAAAAAAAGAGAGGTATACACCAAAATAAAAGTCAAAAGAAGACAAATTCAGCAACTAAACAAATCAAAAATGAAGTACAATCATCGTTTCACAGCACGGAACATCTGTCAGGGTGGAAGACAAATGTTTTGCTCCTTTCATTCTCGTCTCGTGTGTGTTTACACTGATAAGATCTCACGAAAATGTAACAAATGCCTGTAATCCAGGTGTGTTGTGAACCAACCCGACAACCTGCCCTCTGGAGCTCAGAGAACACAAACACAGATGCAGACATACTGCTGGCATGTGAGGCCCTCTTTCGAATTACTCACGCTCATCGTGGATCCGCAATTGAACATAGACACTTGGGTAACACACACACACTCACAGACACACACACACACCATTTTGTATCAGATACTGTAGAGTGGGCAAACCTGGAGCACTGAGGGGTGGGAGGGCATTTTTATTGGTTATCTTCCCTCATGAAAAGAAATAGAGGATGGCGAGAAGAAGGAGGAGAAGAAAGATTGGTTCCATATCCGACACTAACCTAAGCCAGCCCTTTCCTGCAATTATGCACGCTGGGTTTTTTCTGGTAAAATTTGTTATTACGTTTCCAAATGAGACATTTTTCCATTACTCTGCTGTGAGGGTTCCTGCAGCCTGAGCTCTGTTATCCCCTTCTCGAGGGCACACGGCACCTGACAAACCCCTATCATGCATCCAGTCACGTATCCCAGCCTCCAGTGCACCTTCCACACCTTGTGTAAGGTGCACTGGTGACTTTTCCCACAGCCTGGCGTTCCTGCTGGACTCAAAACCACAATATAAACCAACAAGCAAAGAAAACACCAGTTGGTGCTGTCACTTGTGAAAGAAATCCAAGTTTCCCCTGTCAGCTCTCGGCACCACAACCAATATTTACCCCTTGCTTGATTGACAGGGAAAATGCCAGGCGTGGGATTGTAATTCAGACAGGCCAAGTAATGGGACTCTTTCTACAGTGGAGATGCGAGGTGGGCGACTTAATGACTAGGGGAGAGACGTGGTGGGCGAGATGCTCTCCATTGTGCCGCACGGTTCACACGAATGTTGCTGTTGCTTCAGCTGGTGGAGTTCAGCGCGCTGTTAATTAGCCAGACGCTCCTGTTCTTAGAGGGGTGAGTGATTGACAAGACACCATCTGTGGTCACAGCAAGGGAGAGGGCGAGGACGGCGGCTTCGTGGCCTGAAATCTTTTCTGCAAGATGAGTTTTTAAATATATACAGAACACCTGAACTCAATGAATTGCACAGAGAATCAATTTTAATATCTATCTATCTATCTATCTATCTATCTATCTATCTATCTATCTATCTATCTATCTATCTATCTATCTATCTATCTATCTATCTATCTATCTATCTATCTATCTATCTATCTATCTATCTACTTCCTTATCTATGTAACTAAAGTGCTCTCTACATGTTCACATACAGAGTCTTTCCTTGTCACAATACTGTCTAGCATGCTTTAAACCAACACACTCATTAGCTGCGGTAATGGAAAAGTACTGGGCCTTAATAGACTTGCAACGTTGACTTTGCCCATGAGAACTGAATGAGCCCGTATAGTTGGTAAACAATGGCTAATTAGGATAATATATGGGAATTAGGCGTGCTTTGCAGTAAAGGACATGAGCAGGGGATTTAGAACAATGATAATCACTCATATATAATTGTCACTCTGCCTTTTTGGTATACTGACTCGGGTGTCACGATGCCTGCAATTGCCCACATTATCAAATTACAATCTGTTACATATAACTTATAATTGTATTGCACAGCTTATGTTTGTGTATTCCACATCCACGTATTTACCTCTAGATACATTGTACCCATAGCTGCTGGCACTGGCAACTGCAAAAAATCTCCAGGTTAGATCTGTGTCATTACTAATAAAATACAAACTAACACTCCCGCACCAAACAAACTGCACATACAGTACAAAATGAATAATTTACGATTAACCGTATGATATGTCGCAAAACAAACAACAAACACCGGCCTGGATTGGCTCGGAAGACAAAAACAAACGATTAATTCTTCATTCCCTGGATCTGAACCGTGGCTCTGAACGTATAGTTTACTGAGCTGACATTACAGCTTGTCCAAATAGTTTCAGAGAGGGGCTTAAAATCAATGCACAATTAGGAGTGTCTTGTATCAGGCATGATGAATTATGCTCTCTGTTCTAAGGCTGGTCTATAGACACTTGATCAATTCAGCTTCTGGGGACCGGGTAAGGCAGGCCGGGGAGAAATTGCTCTATTCCAAAGCCATTCAGTCGAATGTATTGATTAACCATTGCATTCTGAATTGAAAGTCTGTCCGGGATTTGTTCTATGTAGCGAAGGTGTTGTAGGAAAGGCTACAGCCCGAGCCTGCTGCCCCAAATAAAATAAAGAAAGAAGTACATTCACATCTCATCCAGGCTTGCACTTCTTTTGCTATTCTGCAGTGTTGACTTTAAAGCACCATAATAGCTATTTCTACATAGTCACTGCAACAATTCAGGAAAAAATGTGCAGCATCTGTCCTAAACCCTAAACAGCTTAATTATATTCCAGACTACTCTGAATAAAAGCACAGTGCTTTGAAATGTACTTCAAAGTAAATTTTGTACAATTCCTGTTTCTAAAATCCATTTCATGATACCAGAAAGAAACGCTAACAGAAATTTAATTTAAAAATGACAACTATAAATTTAAAAGTCACTAATGAAATCTTACCATAAAAACTAAATAACCTACCAAAAGTTAGTTTTTGTGCAATACAATGCAAAGTACTGTAAACCAGCACTACACGCTAGTTTTGTGAGCTGTACATAAGTTTCATGGCACCCTATTAGCAAAGATTCTGTAAACAGACCATCATAACCTTCAGCCACAGGAGCCAATCAACATTTTCTCATCAGGGTGCACTGAATGTAATTAGGGGCTGAGGAAACGTCTTGTTTATATCACTCTAAACTCATTGAACCCCAGTTGGGGTGTTATTTATACACTTGAAGTAGGCCAGACTGTGTTTGTGATCAAGGCTATGTTAATAGTATTCATATTACATAGTGCAACCATAAATAGTGTGTGGTACACCTTCCCGCGGGAGAGACCACAGCGCTTGAGTTTGGAAATCCAATATGAGTGCCTGACTGTCTTCTCTCCCTAAATGGAGAGTTCACTGTCTGGTTAGTGTCATCCCATCTCCCTCTGGCTCTCAGCTTTTTGGATTTGCATTGTCAGGATATCCTCCCACAGGCCCGTCAGAGCAGGCGCTCTCTCAGCAGCATCCTCATCTACCCCACAAATTGTGCAGCCTGGGGATCAGCTTGCCCTGTTGCCCGCACCCTCTCCAGTCCTCCTGTCATACCACCAGTGTGACTCACTTACAGTACTGTGCAAAGGTTTTTTTTTTTTTACTTCACGTTTAGATTCTCATCCATCACATATTACCATCAGTATGGCTTCTGATTGGTCCCGAATTCATGTACAGTCACAGTCGTAAAAGAACTATTGCCAGCAACGAGAACACGGAGTCCTGCGACAGATGCTTATGGGTCCTAGAGAGTCCTGATCTCAGCATCATCGAGTCAGCGTGAGGTTACATGAAAAGACAGAAAAACACTGAGACAGCCTCAACTCACACAAGATACCACATATCTGTCAAGCACCTTGGAAAACTGTTTGCAAGTGTACCCAGGAGAACTGGAGTGTTTCAACAGCAAACAGTGCAGAATGGTGTAGATATTTCTGTTTACTGCATTTTATGTGACAAATAAAAACTATTCATGACATCAATTTCGAAAAACATTCCTCACTTTAAGTGCCTCCAAACTTTTGCACAGCACTGTACATACATCATGAAAACATGTTATTTTGCTTGTTTGTACAAATGCTCACATTTTTGTTCGTAACCACTCCAGCCATTTCAAGTTGCATTGCGCAATTTTCCCCTCAATCAGGAACATTTACCCACCAACCTGAACACAACATACAATATAAAAGAAGTCCAGTTGCCTTCTACTGAAGCACTTAGGATTACCATGACCTGGATGACTGAGAATCTACACAGAAACATTTGCTTGTTTTTTTTTTTCAAAATCCACTCACACACGAACCCACACCGAGAAACATGACAGTATGTTATTTTTTTGTCCGTATTTTTTTTTGTTTTTTATCTTCAGTTTTTTGATATTTTTTTCTTCATCAAGGACAGATTATGTACATACAGATGTTATATGCCACTGAAAAACCCAGTGGGACGCTGACATAGAACAGTATGTGAGTGACAGAAGAAAAACCAAAAAAAAAGGCATAAGGGACAGAGATAGCGAGAGGATGAAACGGTATCTGAGACAGAAGAAAAGAAGCACTGACCAAGCGACCTGCTGTTGTGCTTGAAATGGAATCCATCATTGTTTTTCGTAGCAACAAGATGCATGCACAACGCATGTTCTGTCATACACATGACCCAAATACATTGCAGAGGGCAAGACTTCTTGAGTACAACATGTAAGTGTTTTCGATTAAGGGCCATTTAAACAGAGCTTCACAATCATTTCAGAGTACTGTACACAATAAAAGTACAACAACAGACTTATTTGATATACCTTGTTAATGGCGGATTTTCAGATTTACACCACAGCTTTAACCATGACTGATATCTCTTGCACAGTAGAAGAAGGGGTTATTGCTGGTTCGAAACGAAATTAAAAACCAAAAAAAACACATTCAGACATTTGATTGAATATTGAGTAATTCCCCAGTCAGGTCGCAGTAGTCAGGGTGCAGCTGGGGTAAACTCATCTCTCCGTGCAGGCTCGTTATGGCAAATTTGCATATAGTCACTGCATGTGAGCGGAGCAGTGTTTTAGAGGAGAAACGAGTGCCACTGAATTGAAGTACCGGGCTTGCCTCCCACTGTTTGTGCTGTGCGGGGGAAGTGGCTGGATAATTGTGCCATGGGGGGTTTTGTAGTGCCCATGCCTGCATGTCACAGGTACACATTTGGAGGGAGTACTGGTGCACCACGGCGAGGTTGTCCTTGAAGAGGATTCCTGTCAGTGGCAGGATTGAGCTTGATTTATGGGGGCCATAACTGGGCGGCAGGAAGGACAGGTGGAGCCCGAGCTCCTTCACTTAGCCAGCCACAGGTAATGGCTAATTACATCTTTATCTCCCTGCAGTCTGGCAGAACAAGAACTGACTTACAGCCACGACCAGAGACTGACATGGATCCAAATCATTTATCTAGCTGGTCGAGAGAAAGACACACTATGATAAGTGGACAAAATGTGCTGTAAATGTGTGTGTGATGCAGTTTAACAGCATGACAAAAGAGTCAAATACATAAACTGTTACAAATTATAAATTACACCATCCGTTTTTCTCCACTCCCTGGACTCGGATGAAATGATCCCTCGGACTGTTTCAAATGTGTTTTTAAAAAGCTTGTCATGGCAAAATAGAGCACATCACTTCGAAAACTTTACACCTTTTTTTTTGTTTGTGTTTTTTTTTTTGTCGTTGTAGTCATTCAATGTGTGTGAGTTAAGTACAAAAACTATTTCCCCCCCACGCACGGCTCGTAACCATCAGATTTTGTTCTTTTTTTTTTCTCACATGGAATTACTATTCATAGTTATTCAAATACTTATTAACATCATCATCGTCATCATCATCATCATCATCATCATCATCATCGGTAGTATTATTAACACCAAAAAAGTAAAAGCAGGTAACCTTGCAGAGTAAAACAGACACAGTGCAGGTAGGGAGGGGAGGAGAAGAGAGGAGAGAGTGTGGGGAAGTATGGACTCACAACAGGAACATCTCTAACCAGTACATGCTATCAACAAGCGACAAAGAGGATGGACCCGCAGCTTTGAAACAGAAGATATCGTTGTCAGCGGACAGTCTCTTGCTGCTTCAGAAGACTGGAGCGAAGTCGAGGCTTCGTGTGAGATGTTGTTCGGTGCGAGGCGACCAGAAGTCGCCGGCGTGGCCTCTGTACTGCATATATTTACACTGGGGGAGGAAGAGCGAGGAGGGGGTAGGGGGTGGGGTGACACAGAGCAGAGAACACTATAGCGATGCGAGGGGGCGACTAGACAAAGCACGTTGAACAGAGGGGCAGGGTGGGGGGCTAAAAAGGTTTGGGTAGTGAGGGAGTCTACATGCGAAACCTTAGTATAAACCCCCCAAATTACATAAAGGGGTAGTTAAGACTGATGCCGTCACCACCCACCCTTTTTTATACATTTTGACATCATTCATAGCAGCTTCACTGCTACACAGTTAAAATCAAAAAGTCATACATGTGTATGTGTGTGTGTGTGTGTGTTTGATGTGATCAAATGGTGACACTTCACATAGCCACCGATTGGACAAATTTTCAAAAGATGACATGACCACCAGTACCACGTTATAACTATCATTTCCATAAATATCCACCATAATACTGTGATTTTATGTATAATTTCCATAAGGCAAACATTGTAGGTCAGTCAGTAGTCTATGTAGTATATTACATGAATGATCATCCAGTTGTTAGATTATCTATTCTCTCATTGATCACCAAGACAATTAGCATTAATATACACTCTCTATTCTCATCAGCCCAGTGGTAATAATGGGGGAAAACAAGGGGAGAAAAGGGGAAGTACCAAGTCAGACAAATCTGCAAGGCATTCTGGGAGACAAAAAAAGAGAGACAAACTGTGTGTGTGAGAGAGAGAGAAAAGAAGAGGAAAAAGTAATGACAATGATTTGACCTCAAAATTGAATTGAGGGCGCTGGGGGTTTTAGGGTGGGGGTGTGGAGGGGGTAGTCGTGGGTTTGATGCAATGATTCAATGGCTCCTGGCATAATGCATATTCTTTTTGTTCACAGTGATGGGTTCGTAATTAAAGAATTTCATTTCCGTTTTTTCCTTCCATAGTGGGGGAGAGAGAGAGTGGGGGGGAGGCAGAGCGCAGGGTAGAGGTGGGTGGGGGGGCCTTTCAGGGACGATTAAGAGGACAATTCCCAGGTGGAGTTTTGATCGTTACACCTTCAGCAGGAGGACGGCGGAGAGGGAAACCCAAGCGCACATGCTGACACTCATCCCTGCGTGTAGACCGCTCCCTCGCCCCTGTAAAGCCCCCGGTCCTGGATAAAGACAGAGGGAATAAGTAGAGGGAAGAGGAGGGGGGTGGGGTGGGAGGAAGCATATGCATTATTAAAAATACAAAGAAATCTACAACCACTGCTTGGTCTTTGCTTGAGACAACCTGTATACATTTTTAAACATATTACAATTAATTAACCAAATTAATTTGGATACAGTAATGACTGTAAACAATTAAGAGTTTCCCTGTGTTTTACATTAGTAATATGGTGTGTAGCAACCAATAACATAATAACAGCCAATAATGTAATAAAGTATTTGAGCCAATAATGTACATAATTATTGGATGAATATGTACTTGATGTACTTGATGAATGAATATGACAACTATGCCATCCCCTAGACCTATTTTTGATGAGCAAACTGCACAAAAATCTTTCATTTCCAAGAAATGCAGTCCTCTTTATGTATTACATAAACAACAGCTTTACATTCAATTCACCACCTGAAGCAATTGCTTTAAAAGTGGGGGTTTGACATATTTGATTTTGTGATGGAAATGGCTCAGAATCTGGATTTCATTTGTGATCACTGTGCAGTTAAAATGGGCGACACGTGGTCATCTCTGCCATATGTCAATATGTAATGTATATTTAACATGTTAGGGACTTTTAGGCATGTCAGACACAGCTGACACTAATAAAACGAATAACATTTTTGATGGCTCTAGTCGATAGCGTTGAGCCAGAGCCAGCATGCACAGTGTAATATAAATAATCAAGCCACAAATAAACCAATACCGTACTTAATGCTGCTTGTTTCATGTGTATATGACATATCTGCATCTGGTATTTCAAATTAAATGCATTAATGTAATTTGTTACATCTGTGTTTAACAGATCCAGATGACTACTTTCAAGAAAGGCACATTGAAATTCCTAATGTAGCGACATTAATATATGCCCAATCTCTAGTTACGAAGCCATGAAATGCATGTTGTTGTATGTTTAGGGTTGACACTTTGACTTGTCAAACACAATACATTTTGACACCTGTCAAAAACTAATAGCATTAATCATGTTTCATTCCATTTAACCATGCTGGAAAGCAAAGCCAGTGAGACAGCATGACCAATACAAGCTCTCTCGAACTGGAAACCTGCATGCCAGATTGCTTTTAATCACCTATGATCATTAAAAAAAGAGAAAAAAGGGGGTGACTGTGAGATTGAATGTGGTTCACGGTTCACCTCAAATTACAAAACCATTAAATGCTGGGGCGATAACCCGAGGCTGGATTAATAGCTGAAGCAAAGGATTAACAGTAGCTCCTGCTGTAGGTCATTCTATTGTAGGTTTTGATTTACTGTTTTGCACAGTCAGACTTCACCCACTCTGCAACCCTGTATGCATGTGTTGTTGCCCTATAGGAGAATGCACTGCAACTTAAGAACACTTTACATTCCAGACAGTAACTGTGTCTACATTCTTCAATTTTCTCTGTGATAAAGTGTGGTGTGAGCTATACATAAAGATCAGCAGCACTGGGGTTGCATTGAGGTAACTTTTAATGCGACTGTGTCTTGTTAACTTCGCGTTGCAATTACTGTTTTCGCGTTCATTCATTCATTCAGATTGATGAATATGCTGAACTTTGCGGTGGAACGATCAGACGCTTGTTGCTGAAAAGAAGATGACTACAGGGATTCTTTCTATGACTACCTTAATGTTCTCTTCATTCGCAGCAAACTCTAACGACATCAGAAAGGCATAGGGGAAGATACAAACAGACAGCCAAAGTTCTACATAGCATCTCTTTTGTTGCCATAGCATTAGTGAGATGTGTAGTTACATTTTAGAGCAGATGCGCCTATGGTAACCTTACAGCCTACACATGTAGCCACCACTGATACAGCGCAGCCCCCCTTAATGCGCATGAATAAATCTAGCTTAAGAATAGCTGTCCAAAAGTATAAAAAGGTAGCATTTAAAGAAGCTCATTCAATACTATTCAATATACCATCAAGAATATGTTATTTAGGCCAGGGCATAGCACTTGAAAAGGCAACTGCAAGCACCTTTAATTAACCTTCTGTCTTCCTGTTTTGTGTTATTATCGTCTACCAGATTTCAAAAAATCTAACCTGGTGGCTTATAATGTAACAGTGTGAAGTGAGAGTTAGTACAGACTGCTAATGGCCTCAGTAATGGAGTCATTGGTAGCGGGTAATTACAATAATGTGCCAATTTTGATGTGATAGCGGCTTGTTGATGCTAAAATGCACCATGTGGCACCTTTAAAATGGCGAACAAAGAGGTACAAAAGCAGGGAAACAAAGTAAGGGGAGGCGAATGACAGTGAGGGACGGCATATGAATAGAAATGCCACAAAAGTATCCGATTATGGTCCGATTTTCTGTGCCCAGTCCAGAACAGAAAGGGGGTTTGTTGTGTTCTAATGATGGCAGGAGGAGATTAGGGAAGAAAGAGGAGGCAGAAGGACAGATGATGGAGAGATAGGCTGACAGAAGTGGCAGCGGTGGTGGAAAAAGAGAGCAGGAAGATGTATGGGTCTGACGGAGGAGTGAGTCATTGAAGGGAGACTGGCCGAGATAATGGGTAAAGGAATGAAAGAAGAAAGGGGATAGATGAAGGACTCACTTAAGATGGTAATGCCGAATGCACTAAAAGGGGGGAGGGAGGGAGACGGGGAAATGGAAGGGTAGGAAATCGCTCATTGGGGACAGTTAATGTGAATTGGGCTCCAAGAGAAATGACAACTTCTTGGGTAACGGGACAGAGCAGAGCGACAGTCTGTGTGTGAGCAGGCAAGAGATGGAAAGTGGGAGTGTGAATGAACAGGAGAGAGAGAAAGAGAGAGAGATGGTGACATAGGCAAGCAAAGCTTTAATGGGGCGGAGAATAACGAAAATGGGAAGAAGGAGGGAGGAGAAGGCTGAGAAAATGCTGGGCTGTGTTCAGAGCAAAAACAGACCGTGCGAAGAGGGGGAAAAACAGCATGTCATTGGAAATCATTTTTGCGGCAGTGGGTCATGTCTAGCTACAACTCTTGCACATTGATTGATAGTCACATGAGATAAATGTCAGCACATTTGCGAAATCTTGGGTTTACATAAATATGTATGCTGTCGTACGTGTGCACCTGCATGTAGTCAGCTCTGGCGGGATAACTTACGAAACAGCAGCATGCTGGCGTTGGAAGCCCCCAGACGGTTTGAGGCGAAGCAAGTATAGTTGCCAAAATGTTTCTCTGTCACATTGGTGAACAGTAGCAGGGAGCGCGTCTTCTCGTTTTTGATCCTTAGGGTGTTGTCACTCTCTACCGGCCTGGGTGGCAGCGGTGGGGGAGCAGAAGCGAAAGGGAGGAAATAAGAAAAAAGAGAAAAAAAGTGTGTGAAAGAGAGAGATAACACAGCATAACATCACACCTAGTGACTCAGCCTGCATAAGAAACTATTTTTCTCCGTCTCTTGAGTGACGATCACGCAACATAGTCCCCCTCCACACGTTTACTCTGCCTTACCTTGTACTAATAATGAAATCTCGCAGTCCATAAATAACTTAGACCTCCTACTGGGGCCTATTATACTCTATTAACAGCTCTCCCTGCCTGGCAAAGCCTTTTCTAAGTACTTCTGCACTCTCTGGGACCTTTTACAAACTTGAATGAACTATATATATGTGGGCAGTATAGAGGAAATATGTTGCACACAAGTCATCCAGAGATGGCAACACATTGTTTATCTCAGTATATACTAATGTCAGAGGTTCATTACATCAACAGCAGCATCCACACGCAGTAAGCCAGCAACATCTGGTTAAACTGTTTGTGTCTCAAAATAAATCTCTTCCCCCTCCTTTCTGAATTACCACACAATGAACTGTAGACGAAAAAACACAGAAATAAACCGTTACTTTGCTGAGTCTTAACTGTTTTAATATGTGTTCACTTCCCTCCTACTCTCTGTGATCACCTGCAGTATGCTGTTTTAACATCGCTGAACTCATTATTTAATTGCTCTCGTTAACATATTTTTCTTTTACCATTGACAGAGAACGTACAAGTGTAAAATTGTGGCTCATTGAAGCTCCCTGTTAACCAGTCAAACTGTGACTCCCATGCCGCTGCATCGAGACACCAGCTAATCAATGTCAATGCTACAAAGCTACAGCAAAAATACAACAACTGCACTGTGTGATTGGCTGCATTTACCATTAAAATGAGTGGGCATGGGCGGAGTTAGAGGGAAAGTCGTCTTCTAAACTCCACCACTGCAGCCCCGTTCATGAACACTGTTCTAAAATCTGAGCTTTCCGCTAGAATCTACTCTGAAAGGCATTTTCAAAAAGCTCCAACTTTGCTTTTATAAACACACTATCGGTGTGGACAGAGGGCAATGTAGAGGACACATCATAGATTCAGCTGGCTTAGCGTGGACACCATCAACCTAATTAGCACTGAACATGTCAGTGGTCTCACCTGTGGTCATCTCTGTACCACTCAAAGGAGGCTGGTGGGACTGCCATGGCTTCACAACGTAAGATGGCTGTCTTCCCCAAATGCGCTGGCATGTTCTTCATGTCTGTGATCATGGGAGGATCTGGCGGAGAAAACAAGGGAGGAAAAGACAGGCAGACGGAAAGAGGGATGTAAGCAATTAGTATACACTTGCCTTACTAAAAAGCCGAGTCATGTCTGCCCAGGTTTCAAAATGTATGCATAACATTGCATCTACAGCACTAACATGTATTATTATTACATCATTATGCACACTGGGTCCTCTTAAATGATCACCGCCGGGCTGCTGCGTGGCGCACAGAGATACTTACAGTTGACCGTGACTTTGACTTTGCGCTGGTCGGGCGGAGCGACGCCATTGTTGGTGATGCATTCGTAGTCCTCGGCCTGTTGCCTCTTGATCTCTGTGATGTCGAGGAACTCCCCTTCACTCACCAGCCCATCTGATGGCATAAGGTAGAAGTCAAAGGTCACCATATATCAAATGCAAGGTGACTGAGGCAACATATTAAAGGTTTACTACCTGCATTTGGACTGACAAGCTTTCTCGTGGCTAAGGTAATTTAAGAGCATAGGGGAGGCCAAGATGCACATATCAGATAGCAATCTATTATGCATTATTCAACAGTATGTTGGAAAATTGACATGTGGAGCTGAGTGATGTGAGGAAAATCTGTGTTATAATACTCACCTCAACCCTTGAAAATATCCTCATTTTGTTTAATTTCAATGACAGTTTTATTTTTGGAACCATTAACTTGGATAAAAGAAAATGGCAACATGAAATGGTTAAAAACACAACACAAGATCAATATGATGATATTGAATTACTCTAATGAAATATCTGTAATCAAGAAAAATTGATTGTGTTTGTGTCCCTCGGGGTGGTTTCTTCGGCTAAATGATGGGTCAGCAGTTACATTTTCGTGCAGATGCAAAGTAAACACGTTTTGACAGCAGTGACACCATTACTTTCGTAGTGCGAAGGGAGCACACCAGGGGAAGTGGCCCATTCACCACATTACATACTGAGAAGAATATTTGGCTGTTATTTGATGTTGACAAACTCCCAGGTGCACCCAAAACCAAATTAGTCAGTCTCACACTTTGGCTCTTTTTCCTTGGGCAACGCACAGCCACGGAATCTCTTCAGAGGAGAGGAGTCGAGGGGGACGAGGCTACAAGTTATTGCTCCTTCATGTGAGGGAATGGATGCTGGGGGTGTTATTGGCTTGACAGTGGCAGATAGAAGAGAGAGCAGAGAGGGAAGAAGAATGAGAGGGAGAGTGCACTCCCTCCTCCTCGCAAGTCTTAGCCAGCCAGCTGTCTCCCAGCCTCCAAAACCATTAGGCCTTTTTTTCTCTCCCCTTTACCCCATTAAAGAAGTCAGACTGTGGAACACGACATAATATATAATCTCACCACTAACAAGGAAATCCAGCTGCTAAATTGCAGCTCACTTTTCCCTTTCAACTCCCCCCTCCCCTCCAAAACATACACACCACTGTCAATCAGCAGTCCTTTACTTCCCCCCAACAAACAAATAGCTCTCAAGCATGTTTGAGGGTGACACCGACGCAAACACACACTCACACACACACAAAAAGACGCTAAACGCCACGATTATTCCTGTCAGAGATTAGTGCAGCGGTTCTAATTGAAGATTATACTGGAGGATTATTAGTGCGGCTACTGAGCTGGAGACGATTATTTGCAGCTGCTGCGGCAGAGGCTGAACAGTGAGCAACAGCCACGGTGATGGCGGCTCATGCCACCCGAGCGAGTGCTGGTAGGCGCTGGGTGACGGGCTGGGGTGTGTGTGCAATCGTATTCACTCATTCCATTAGTTTAATAAATACAGCCCTCTTCTGACATCTCTGTCAGGCAGGCAGAGGATCCGGCTTTTGCCAGAAGGAGGGAAAACTGTGGCGTTGTGGAGGGCGGAAAAAGGGGGGAAAAAGGATAGAATCAGACAACTGGGGAAACTGCACACAAGGCTGTTACAGATAAACTTCCAAGAAACAAAAAGGACAAAGAAAGTAAAAAATGAGAGCAATCGAGTGCCAGAGTGCCCATTACAGACACAGAGTGTGGTAATTTGCCAGAGATACCACGCGAGAGACAGACAGAGATACACAGATATAAAGATAAAGGGAAAAAGAGAGAAACAGCAACATAAAGAGGGGACCAGTGAGAGATGTCGAGTTGGTTGTTTGAAATAGTTGGTTCTTTCATGAGGTTTTTCATCCGCAGTACCTGCGTATGATGTAATATGACAGTGCTAAAGCAGCCTCTCTCACTCTTCCTTTCTTTCCCACCTTCTCCATCCCCTGAGATCTCCGGACCTGCATTGCACTCCTCTCTCCACTCTGGTGGGAGATCATATCTGAGCGGAGTCGGCACCTGGCACTCGTACAATGGCCCGCAAAATACAGCTCCATCAACCACTTACGGCTTTTGAAGGAGCCTGACTCCTGACCACCAGAGATAGTTGGATTGCACCTGAGAAGAGAGTGGTGGAGGGGGGATGGGGGCTGGGGTCAGGATTTCTGGCTTGCCCAACAGTGAAAACTGTGCTCCATTTCCTCCAGCAAGCACTTGTGCCCGTCTAGATCATCAGGGTACTTGATTCCTCGGCTCTTCTTATCCGTTCCCATTAAACAAAAGTACAGTGAAGGCGGAGAGGTTAAAACAGAGTAAGACGGACAGGCTGATAGACAGTAAAACCTGCCATTTGGAAGAGTAAGTGGCTGAAATGTGTGTTAGTTGAGCTAAACGACTGAGCAGAAAGACAGGACGGTCCGTTCACCCCAGTGCTCCTCACACATACGTGAAATTACCCTCTAGCATTTTTTTCAGGTAGTTTATTCCATATTCTCTCTATTACAGCGTGAGGAATGCTGGACTTCTTAGGCTTATACCTACAGTATATAACTGAAAGGAGTACACTTTTGGGGAATATCACTTAAATGTCAAATGATTTACAACTGTATCAGCTTTCAATAATTGCAATATTCCTACCTTGACATTTAAATTATTTATCTAAAACAGACTATATTGAAAAGATTTTTGACACACAAGTCAGAAAACCTATGATCATTGTAACAAAGATGATTGAATATACAAGTGATATCCAATTATCCTAATTCCATGAACACGGCTACAAAATATTCTGTGAACATCAGAACCTATGGGCTGTGTCTGTCTGCATGTCTGCACCATGGCTCGATATCAAAGAGAACAGGCAGAGGAACTGAAAAATCCGACTGTAAGATTTCATAAAGATAAAATAGGATTAATTACCAACTGAAAATCAGTCAAAACACAATTGCAGCAGTAATCAGAAGGAATAGAATGAGCCACAGAGCCATTAATCAGAACTGCGTTTTTTGTGTTGAAGGTGGAGACAAGCAGAAGGGGAAAAAATAATTAAATGTATTTTTTTTCATGGTCTGCAAATCACATGAAAAGATCAAAACCAATGATGAATCGCTTCTACTAGCAAGTTTTGTTTGGTAAAGTTTACTGCATTCCCACCGAGACGCACTGTAGTCTAAAAACATGCTGGGTGACAAGTTCTTTTATTGTCATAACCACAGTCACCGTGGATTA
Organism: Dascyllus trimaculatus; assembly: GCA_024666655.1. Taxonomy (NCBI): domain Eukaryota; kingdom Metazoa; phylum Chordata; class Actinopteri; family Pomacentridae; genus Dascyllus; species Dascyllus trimaculatus. Next base: position 19,593,862 of record CM045451.1, on the reverse strand, counting down.
TTTTGAGTTAATCCTACCTTCTGCACACCATCCTGATGATGTAAATAGTCACGTATGTGTATTAATCCACAGCTGAAAATAGTTTCCAACAAACACAGTGTTTACTTATGTTAAAGTAAAATTTGCTGAGCATCGCAGGGTTCAACTCGTATAGGAATATGGAGTTTTTAAATGGTTTAAACATTTTAAATGTTTAAAATTCAAATGTACACTGACATGACCACTGGCAGTTGAAGCGAGTAGCATTGATCATATTGGTACTATGTGGTGTTCTCCTGGAAAATCTTGGATTTTGCCATCTATGTTGATGAATCTTAGACACCCAATAGAAATTGTCCCAGAACAAAAACACTCCCTCATGCCAATGGAAATCCCAAATGTCAACTGACCTACCCCCACAGGAAAATGCACCTGCAAAATGGCAAAAACATCAAGCAATCAGGAACATGTTGAGAAACATCACAATGGCCCAAGATGCTGATTTGACTTCCAAACTTCCTACACCCCATTGTGATCAAGCATCAACAGGATGATTTACAGAGACCCCACTGCACAAGCCAGAGTACCCAAAGGATCCACTGCCAATGTCCTGGTTCCAGATCCCATAGGACACCCTGAGAGGTCCTCTTGTCCATGCCTCGTGGTTCAGAGCATTTTTGAGCATAATAAGGGGGATTAACACAATATTGGGCAGGTGGTCATAATGTTATGCCTGATCGGTGCATGTGAACTATAACTTGTAGTGCTGTGTTATCTGTTACATGAAGAAAATTGCTACGTATTGCATATGCCACTATACAATATTTTATCGCATACCAGTTTTTTTCTCTCTCACATGGGATCCATGACCTGTGGGTGAACTTCATTTGTTGTGTGCCAGAAAGTTTTGCAATACCTTTGATTGAACTTTTGAACTGACAGATGAATTTCACAGAAAGCTGCATCAGAATAAGAATTATTATTTCAGACTTCTCAGTGCTTTGAAGGTCAGTGTCACCAAAATCACAGTTAAAGCGGCTTTTTTTTATCACACAGCAGCATTGGATGACTTGTAGCTTGACTGCAGCAGCAGCAGCAACACAGATCAAATACAGCAGCGAGACAGCAAGAATAAATAGGTCAGCGTGAACAACTACTCAACACGATGTAATTATACTGTTAGGCCAATAAATGCACAACCTACTGTACTGCTGTACATATGGAAAGCTTTGGGGTGTGCTCAGAAGTCTGTTCCTGCTCCTGTCTCCTCTGTTTGTCCCTGGGTTAGCCTGCTGTGAACGCAGTGTCCTTCTCTGCACATTTAGTGTTTGTGCACCTACACAGTACAGTACCCCAGGCAGGGACAAGCCCAGTGGTGATCACACACACCCACAGACACGCAAAAGTATAGAGGAGAAAAGGAAGAGCATGCATGAATGCACACCTGCAGCAAACACACACACACATCACAAACTCAGTGTAGTTGTCCTCACTTGAAAGCCTACAGCATTTCTTCTCTGTCAGCAGTAATCCTCCCTCTCTAACCGCCCCCACCATCTCACACTGCTTCCCTCCCTCCCTCGACCCTTCGTCACCACCATAACCTCTCAGCTCGCAGAGAAAAAGATAGGGCCCACATTGCTATTCCGTGGGAGTCTCTGCAACCAAGCCATCAGTTGCAGTCGACCAGGGGCAGTGGAGAAAGGGCTGGGGTGGGGTTGGTCTGGCCCAGAGAAACAGCAAGAAGCTGCCGACCATCTGTCCCCATTACTCAGAGACTGCATGGAGAAAGTGCAGGGAGGGGCAGTGAGGAGAGGTGTGCACGTGGATGTTGGGTGGAAAATGTGTGCGGGTATGCCAGGAGGTTGTGGAATGAGAAGGAGGCGCACCACCTCAGAGGTAAGACGGACCTGCAGTCCTCCACCTCTCTACAACTTCCCAGTGTCCTTACTCACATACAGATAGTGATACTGCTCTGCCGTGTTGTTTGCAAGCACTGCCTCCTTCATCTTGACCAAAGTGCAGATACAATCCGTTGCACCCATTCACTCTCACTGGCATCCATCAGTTAACCCGCAGAGAGACATACAGGCACTTTGTCTTATTCAGTTAAATGCACCAGCGCAACACAGGCTTATCATTTGACATACCATCCATTAAAACCCACAGGAACACTGACTTAAGCATGAATAGATGCTTGTGTCACCAGCAAAAAGAAAGGATATGCTTTTGGTGCAAACTTTTAAAAAGACGACGATCAGATAAGCAAAAAGGCTTCATATGTGCTTGATATATTTGACAGGTTGTTTACGATCGGTGGCAAGAGATTATAGTGTAATATATCTGGTAGGGTGTTGTGTGGACCCAAAAGCTAAATTCAACAACAGGTATAATTAAATTTTTGTTTGCTCGGTTTTGATTTAGTGCTGCGGTTGGCAACAATAGGCAGCAGTAAGCAAACAAATCCAATGAGGGAACAATAGTGGATCTGTCAGATGATTAGTATGTGTTGGGATGTATATATACTGAGTAAAGTTGATCAGCGACAGGTGTTGTCGAGGTCAGAGGCAGGTGGGTGGGGAAATCAGCTGAGTGAAAACAAGACAAAGTCTTAGAAAAAGAGTTGCTAGAGTTTGTTCTTCAACTATAAAATCTTGATCCAAATTGTTTAGTTAACTCATGTAAGGAATGTGCATCAAATAATTATACGCTTATGTTGAAGATTAAGGTTGGCAATGTACAACCTTTTATGTTAAGTCTCATGAAAACATTAACAATCTGTTAATCCTCATTCCCACTTCCCTACTTTGAGCCTTTCAGCCCCAAGCCCCAATTGTTCATTCTGAAGATGGAAAATTTAAAAAACAGTCATGAATATACAACTATCAGGCATAACATTATGACCACCTGCCCAATATGGTGTTGGTCCCCCTTATGTGCTCAAAAATGCTCTGAACCATTGGGCATGGACAAGAGGACCCCTCAGGGTGTCCTATGGGGTCTGGCACTAGAAGGTTGGCAGTGGATCCTTTGGGTGCTCTGGGTTGTTCAGTGGCCCCTCTGTCAATCAGACTTGTTCCACTGCATCCTGTTGATGCTTGATCAGAATGGGGTGTAAGAATTTTGGAAGTCAAATCAACATGTTGGGCAATTGTCGTGTTCCTCAATATGTTCCTGATTGTTTGATGTTTTTTTCCATGTGGTGGGGTACATTTTACTGTGGGGGTAGGTCAGTTGACATTTGGGATTTCCATTTACATGAGTCTTGTTCTGGGACAATGCTTATTGGGTGTCTAAGGTTCATCAACATGGATGGCAAAATCCAAGGTTTTCCAGCAGAACAGCACATAGTACCAATATGATCAATGTTATTCACTTCACCTGTCAGTGTTGATAATGTTGTGGCTGATCAGTGTACCTCAGTCATGATAAAGATGAGCTCACATATTGAATAAATTCTATTCTGATCAACTCAAATGGATCTGATTTCATCTATCAAACCATGAATCCTGACCACCCCGAACTAGCTCAGATTCCTCACACTAGCAGAGAGTAAAAATAGCTGATTTAATGCCAAAAGTGGTGGTTGACACCATGATGCCATTTGACAGGGTGGATGAAGACAGATGCTGATGATTACGGGTGGCGCGGTGGGGATAATTACATGTAATGTGTGGTTATTTGGGACAAAACACTGGGACACGGGGAAAATGCGGGAATTTAAGATGGGGACAGACTAAACAGCTGGGTTTAAGAATGATGACACAGGAACGAGGGATAAAGATGTGGACATGAGCTGAATGCCGATAACCTTGTAGACAGTAAGGGGGGGTGGAGCAGACTTTAACAGGAGGAACAGGGTTAGGGATGAATGTAAAGGCAGGGAGATAAAGGTGAAGCTGCGAACAAGAGATCTCTGGATCTGAAGACAAGCAAACAAGAAGGGGTAGCTTACATTTCTGGTCTTTCCAGGTGACGGTGGGCTCAGGCCGGCCGACTGCCAGACAGTAGAGGTTTACATTCTCCCCCTCGTTCACAGACACGTTTTTTGAGATGTTGACAATTCTGGCCGGCACTGAAAAACAGGGTCACAGTATTAAAATATGACCTTCTTTATGCCATTAACTATTGATAAGGTCTGGCCTTCCAGCCCATTAAGGTGTTTAAAATATGATCCAAATCGCTGCACCTTAAACAGACAGGCAATCAGCTGATTAATGATCTGTGCCTGAGTGCTTACTGAACTGTGCAACAATATGCTTGACCGTCTACTTAAAATGCACCGAATTCTAAATCGCTGCAAATGGGCATTAAAATCTCCTTCTCTTGACGTTTAATTTGATCTTTAAAGAAGAGAACATTTGTAAAAGTGGTAGTTGGTTGAATTTTTACTTCTGTTTCCTAAGTAAATGACCACCCCTGAATACCATATTGCTCTAAGCACAAGTGTTGGGGTACTATGCATGTAGTTAGTTTGATAACTAGATGGCCCTTGAATTTAAATGGCCCATTATCATTGTTTTTAATGAGCTTGGCCCTGAGATTGCTTTTTTTGCGAGACATCTACCAAAGCTCCTTTTCTCTATCTTGCTGGAGTTGAATACTCACAGCGATAAAGCACAGATTGAAGTGGTGGTGTGAAGCTGCTCTTGCTTGATGCACTGACTTCGGGGTGTAATTATTTTGTGTGATATCAAGCTAGGGCTGCAATCGCAGGCGGCTTGGAATTGGGCATATAATTGGGTACATGTGGTCATCTGTGCCAAGCATTGGACCCCGCAAACAAGAGTGTTAATTTGGCTTGCAGTACGATGTGAAAACTCTGTCAGTAAAGCGGTTGACATTGTCTCTGGAACCTGTGAGCTGTGAGCCAAGGTGTTGTGTTTTTCATTCCAGCATAATGTGCTGAATATATTCTGTTAAAAGTTTTCATTCTGCCGGTGATGTATAAGCGCAATCTGCACAACACATTCCCATATATGCATAAAAATTGACACATGCGGGGAGAAAACCATCTGAAATCCATCCTACGGGCAGTCGTGCTTCAATACATCATGTCGCTCAGGATCAGTCAGACTCTCACTCACTTAGCTGCTGACTTGATGACTGAGTCGTGGTCCTGCACTGCCAGTTATTTAGTCAGGCAGTTGGACAGCCTCCTGTGTACCTACTCAACATACAGCCTCATCCATCTGATCTGACTAAATTTCTGTTTATAAAGACAAGTAATCTTAACATGCCACTCGAAAATAACAGATGGGCTTGAGCTTGGCTCTTGTTCCAAGTGACTTTCTGCTTCTCTGTCACCTGCACTGGGCTTGCTTTACTGCATACACACAAGCCAACTAAGCTTTCAAGACATAAGTAGATTGATTTTGATATAAATACCAACCTTGAATACTGAGACGCCTTAATGGCTAAGTTGTCTGTTATAAATTTTAAGCATATATTTAACTATGATTTCACAGAGATGAACATAACAACATCGAAAACATAGCCACAGAAAATCCTAATTGCCTCCCATGAAATCAAACCTCAGTCACACACAATAGACGCCACAATGCTCGGATGAATACAATATACATAATTAAACAATTTAGCGGATCCAGTACCATGGATACAGTAAAAAAAAACTTTTTTTCATACAGCTGCGGTAGCAATCAAATCTGTAGACTCTGGATATATTAGCAAATTCATCCAGAACTTCTGAATGTTGTAAGCAGCCACTTATAATGGATTCCAGTTCTTTCTCAACTTAGCTGCTGACCTTGGACGATGAGGTAGACGTGGGCAATGCGGGGCTTGTTATTGGCCTGGAAGGTGCAGGTGTAGGGTCCCTCGTCGGTTACTTGCACTTTGTCAATGTGGATGGAGAAGTCGCTGTTGTTGCTGTTGACCAGTGTCACGCGCTTGTCCAGCGACCACTTATCTGTCCCCGTGAAAAGGATATTGGAGCGGTTCAGCCAGGCCTTGTGGGTCACCTCCTCGTCAATCCGACATCTATGAAATGACAGAAAAGTGATTAATAGGTGTTAGGCCTGTTTCATTTTACGTTTTCATGACATGAAAGGAGTTTTACTGTATACTGTATATTGGCCTCTTAAAATCATTTTATATTGCAATGGGTGGATGTTGGTATAGACATATAAATGAGTGACAGGTATAAAACCCACATTAAGTGTCTTATTATGGTGCTGAGAATCCGTGAGCCACCAGAACAGCTTGTTGAAGCAAAACATTTTAGAATAGATTTCCTAAAAAGCAATCCTCATTTTGGTGTTTTGGTAATAAAGGGAAGAATTGTCTGTTCAGTTATGTAGAAATACTGTGACTGTGGCACTCAAATGAACAAACTTTTTATGCAACAATTGCATTACATAGGCGGAGCAAAATGGGTCCCTCTAGCAAATATTTGGCTGAAGAAAGTCATAAAAGAATCAATAGCTTGCGAGCAATATAATCCACAACAAGTGGTCACGGGGTTTAGTTACTTTGTTTGGTCAGTGATACAATTTTGATAATGATTGCGGGCTGATACACACATAATTCGAGTCCTGAAGTATTTCTTCTGGCTAAAACTGTCTGAAAAGTCACTAAATGGGAAATCAGACAAATAATAGAGATTTTATATTACAAGGGCATGCTAAAACAAAGTATTCACCTTTGCAGTTCGCAAAGACTTGGGACACCTCTATGGCAACTGGGGAATTCAATTCCTGGCTTGGCCACTAGATGTCCTTACCCAGCTTTAGCTTTTTATAATGATATGCCTCTGTAGTTCTCATGTTTAATTGATATGACCTGAATAAGTATCACTGAGGTAAATCTCAGATCACTTGCCAAGTCAGTGGCAGTGACACCACAATGCATAACAACTACAGTGCAGGCAAGCTTGGAAGTCTTTAACAAACAAGCTACAAGACATGGGGCTGATGTTCAGGTTGAAACATGACCTAGAAGCCAAACACTCCTGGCAGTTGGGGGAATGAAGGTGTTGCAAGGAGAGGTGTAAAGTGGCGTGGCGATGCATGTGGGGGGACAAAACATTACTCTAGCAAAAGCAAGCTGGGAAAATAGGAAGCCATTTATTTGCGCTCTCCAAAACAAATAGCAGTCTCCAACACGGAAAAAAGGAAAAGAATTTAGTAAAGTTTAGCAAACAGTTATGGTGCTGGAATGTGCAATGATATCCATAGCTATTCTCTCATAAGGCACATCCATGATAGGAGTGAGAAACTTTGGAGGAGGATACAACCTGACAGTCATGGCGTGTTTTACAATATCCCAGTGTATAATCCTGGCCGACAGAATCATTAGGCAATGCAATTATAAGTCTTGGCCTGTCCTAGATGCTCAACTCAGGCTATAGTATGGCTCATATGGAGGATCATGTGGTGGAACAGCTAGCCTGGGTTTCTCAATGTCAGCGAAAATGTATCCCTAAGACACTTTTTTATCCCCTTAATACTACTTTCCTGATCTACATCGGTCCAACATGTTTGAATGCTGCTCTTGAGTCACCTGTTTTTTCCTTCTTTGATCATAAATAGACAGATAGGTAGACAGATTGACTGAAAGATAAACTGATAGACTGACGGACAGATGGATGCTTTATTGATCATTTCCAGGAAATTACTTGGTTATAGCAGCTACAGTTACAGTCAAGACACCATATCCTCATCTTACAATCTGAGTATTAAACATTTAGGTATTAACACATGCTAATAACTTGTGAATAACGTAATAAAATATCTGTAATATGTAATGAAAAAACAATGTCTAGTGTGCACAGAAGACTTCTCAAAATAAAATAAAAAACATATAGAAACATATGTATAAATATAAAGATATGTAGAAAATAGTATACCCAGCATAACACAACCATTCCTTGTACTTTAAGTACACCAGGGTGGTTCCTATTCCTGTCCATTAAACAGTGCGATGGCAGCTAACAGAAAGGAACCTCCTGTAGCGTTCAGTCCGACATCTCGACAGAATGAGCCTGTGGCAGAACTTGCTCTGCTGGTTCACCTCCAGTACAAGGACTGGGTATGTAGGATTTCCAGAAATAACTTTAGTTTTGAGAGAATTCTCCCCCTGTGACTTGCTGATTAAGGCCCATTTCAGTCCCAATGATGGAGCTGGCCTTCCTGATCAGTTAATTAATTCTGTTTTTGTCTGCTGTGCAAGCACCCTCTCCCCAGCACACCACACCAGTGAACACAGCACAGACCACAACATTCTGATAGAAAGTGCACAAGAGAGTTCCAGTGTCTCAATGTGGGTGGTTAAGTCCAGTTTGTAGTCCAGCTGTACTCCTGGGTATCTGTAGCTGGAGACAAGTTCCACCTCAGTGCCTTGAATAGTAACTAGAGCTGGTTTGGGTCTCTTCCTCCTAAAATCCACAAGCATCTCTTAAGGCTTTACAATGTTGAGCTGTGGAGGACTGTGGTAGCACAAGTACACAAAGCCCCTAATGATGCCCCTGTATCCATCATTGCATTTCACCTTAATACAGCCAACAACTACAGAGTCATCTGAGAATTTCTGCAGAAAGAAGCTGACTGATCTATATTGGAAGTCTGATGTTCAAAGAGTAAATAAGAAGATGGAGAAGGCAGTTCCTTTTGAGGCGCCCATTCTGCTGCACATACTGTGATCTGCAGGTGATGTAATCCATGACCCAGGAAACTATTTCTGACTTCACCTGCATCTTCCTCATCTTCTCTTGTCAGAGCCCTAGCTGGATTATATTAAAGGCATCTAAAAGGTCAAAGAATATGGACCTCATAAGCGTGTGAGGATTTCACACAGCTGTTGATAGCAGTCTGGTGCTAATTCCATCTGGTCCAGCCACTTTTCCCTGCTTCAGTTGGTTCAGTTCCCTCTTGACCTGAGACATGTTGAATGTCAGGGGTGAGGTTACCAGTAGCATGGTGGAGGGTGATGTATGAGTTATAGACAACAGATGTGATGTTGTCAGATCTGTTAAATAGATGCAGGTCGTCAGCCAGGTCCTGATCTCCATTAAGCAGTGGTCCTTCCTTCTGCTCTAGACGTGTGATCTTCCTCGTTTCAGTCTATAGCTACTTCACTGGTTCCACTTTGAGCCAACAGGCTTGCTTCCCCTCCACAATCTTCATCTTCACTTGTTTTTGCAGGACCTTTGTTCTTTCACTGCCACACCCTCTAAAAGCCCTTTTCTTCTGGTTTACCAGGGTTTTCAGGTTGCTAGTAACTAAGAGTTTATTGTTAGAAAAACACCAGATTTCTCTGCTGGATATGTTAACATCCAACACAGAAATTGATGTAGTCAGTAAGACAACCTGTTCCTCCATAAATATCCTCCCCTTATGACTCAGAAGATGTTCCAGTCTGTTGTTTTCAGGCAGCATTGCAGAGATTCTTCGCTTCCTGGGACCAGTATTTCAGAGTTTTGGTGGCTACTGGCATCTTTTGAAAAACTGGGGTGTTCGTGGGAGAAAGATGAACCAGATTGTGGTCTGATTCCCTGAGGAGTGGTAGTGCAGTGGATTTATATGCATTTTTTCAAATTAGCATACAGACAGTCCAGAGTCTTATCTCTCATAGTTGTGCATTGAAAAACAGTTTGAATGTGGGCAGTATATGTTGGAGAAAGAGCCACAGTTAATATCTGCAGACAGGAGAATGGAAGCATCTGTGTATTTCACATGTGGTCTGGCGACAACAGCTTGTCCAACGTCATAAGCAGCTTCAGCATTTGCATAGAGAAGAATGTAAACAACAATGGAGATCACCACTGCTAAGAGTTCAATGTCCTTGTAGCATATTTATTTCCTGATGGTAGCATAACCAGGGTCTGTCATTAATAAGCAAAGCAAGCCCCATTTGTTTCGCCTACCAATTGCTTTGATGTCCCTGTATTGTCAGGAAGCCCTTCACGCTGACGTTATAGTTAGGGTTAGAGTCTTGTTTCTGTGAAGCACATCATGCTGATTTTCCAGTGCACATTTTGGGTTCTGAAAAAGGTTCCCCATTCCCCCGTCTTGTTGGCCATCAAGTGAATATTTCCCAAAGTTATTGATAATTTCAAATTTCCCCTCCATGCACTCTCTTTGTTTCCTGTTTTTTTTAAAAAAAATAATATTCCGCTTCAAATTCCCTGACATCTCCTCTTCAATAATTTAGATGAAATATTGTATTTTATCTCACAAGTGTAGCAAACGGTGCTTGGTCTAGTAAAATCTGTCTGGAGTAGATAGTAGCCTGGATCTACTCCTCCATTTGGAGGTCTTAACGTGGTTCTTGACAACATTAAGCCTCTGTCTCTGGTCCTCCTAAATGCTCTTCAAATGGCACAGTGCTTTATTCAAGCATGACACAGCCTGTGCTGCGACCACCCTGCTTTTTCTCATTGGTAAACAGTCTTTCCCAGACTTAGTTTTGAATATCAGTTAACAGTTTTAAACAACTGAAACTTGTCAAGTTATCGACTGTTGCTGCTCTCTGGGTCTTCACATTCCTTAAAGTCAGGTTTTCTAGGTTCGCCCACACGGGACCCTGCAGGCCTGTTTCGTAGGTGAGCATGTGGTTGATATACAGCTGGCACTGTAATGTGGAAACAGGAACACTGGCATGGTGCAGGGTGAATCTTCGAGGTGCCGCCACTGATGGTGAGTAAAGGAACTGTTCAGTTTTCTGCCTTTGAACACCAGGAGACGTAGGAAGCAGATAATGTCACATAGTATGTTCATAATGTTGATCAGGTATTCAGTCCTGCCTCCACCTTGGTATCAGGTCACTTGTTAGATGTTTAATCTGTTCAAAAAGCATTGTGTCTGCCTTTTTAGACTGCTGCATAACATTGTTATTGTTTCAGAAATAGTAGGGTGCGGTTATAAGCCTGCCATTAAGTGGTCATTTCAGGCAGCGTTGTCCTTCCTTTCCACTATCTGCATGCTAGCCTCTTAAAAATCCACTTCACTGTAAGAAACAACAACAACCTCCCGGCTAAGTAATCTAGCACAATAAAAATGTCAAGTTTTGCAGAGGTTTTGGATTGTGCAGTGAGACATCCATCCTAAGAATTAAAAAACAAACCAAAGTGTTTTTTCTTCTACAGTAGAACGCCAGGGAGGTGCAGCCAGACCATTGTTTACTATAGAGTGGGCTAGCAAAGCAAAGCTATGGATAGTTTTTTAGTTTCGGCACTGACTGTGGCCACCTTCAGGCCTTAACACTGATCGCTGGTCGCCTTCTGCGCTATTGCTCCTTCAGATGGTGGCATTTCTGTCACGATGTCTGCAAATGGATATTTCTTGTCAAAAGGCCTCTTTCCCATCCTGCACCTCTCATTTGGTCAGTACTCTCCCATCAACTCTGCATAGGTGTATATATCCCACCACTAACACAAACCGTTGCAAGAAGAGGTGTAAGCCAACGTGGTGATGCATGTAGAGGACAAAACATTACAGTAGCAAAAGTTTTGGAATTTTTTGGAAGCTCAAAGCTTCTGAATGGATTTAATACATTGAACAGCAATGTACATGATTTTATTAAGACTCTTCAAACAACAGTGCCTTAATTCATGGTTCCACAACCAGTCATCAATAGTGAAAATTCAAAATGAACAAAACATCTATGCTTCCTTCTGTATTTATCTTAATTACTTTTACATCTTTTATATAGTAAAGGCTATTGAGGTGTGCTTCCTCTTTCACCTGACAGGCGGCTTTAGACCTTAACATCCTTTTAATATACCATTTATTTTAATAAAACAAATTACCTTAACTTTGAGGAAAAGTGCAATTCTGCCTGTAACCACTGGTATGGTAAATTTAAATAAAATAGCCAAAAGCCAAAGTAGAGTGTGATTAATGTCCACCGTTGTACAGAAAAGCACTAACATGTAATCAGGGAGGGAACTAGTTCTTCCTAACAAAAGGGAAAGGAAAAACATTTCATTGATTCATTAGTTGTCTATTTGTAGCTGGTGGGTTTAGACAGAGAGACAGTGTAGTAAGATATCCCATCAGAAAAATTCATTATCTGTGTACAAATGCGGTAATAATCTATTTTTAAAATTAATCACTTCTTTGCTGATGATGTTGCTACAGGACTGCAAGCCCAGAGGAAATGAGCACCATAATAGCATCAAATGTGCTTCTTCTTAATGGCCCGCATCAAAGCCTACACAACAGTATTGTCTCAAGCATAACAGAAGTATTTGTGCCACTTGGGCAAAAGTAATTTTTACATTAAAATGGAGTTTATTTATAAAGCTGTTTAGTCTTTTGTTTGACAGCTGTTTGCTGTCCACCGCAGATGAAACTTGCACACACATCTGATTACAAAATATGCCATTACAATGGCACTGATGGAGTTCTAGAGCCATCTATCACACTGGGACCAGTTTATAGCTAGAAATTAAAGTATTGCCTTTATTGCACAGCCTCTGTGATAAAAAAAAAACAGTAAAGTGAGGAAAAATGTCACCATGAGAGCATAGATTTTAAGTGAATTCAGTTTGGAAGTTTTAAGTGTGAAAAATAAATTCCATAGATTTGACTTTACAGCATCAATAGAACAACTTCAGGATACATCAGATCACAATATAGAACAGCACTGCGGTTCTTTGATTTCCAACTTTGACCAAATATTACGGTTACATCAAATATTGATAGAACTGTACTTGGCTTCAGAATAACATATTTCATTTCAGTGGAAGGCCCACTCCTGTTCCAAGGGAATAAAGGGGACAAAAAGGGGAATTTGTTCAGAGTTGGTGGTGAGAGGTGTAGGCTTAAAAGTGATGAAAGTAATGTTGACTTTCTTCTTTTTTTTTTTTTTTTGCTCTGCTGAGTGTACTGCCAAGCCAGGTCACATCCATGCTAGGGGAAAAAGCAAGTTGGCTGTTTTTCTGCTTGGTTGGGAGCTGGGAAAAGCTGTGATTTCAACTTTTATCACTCACAGTTAGGCAGGTGTGGTTGGACAGAGAGGAGGTCCGCCCACTGAGCTGACCTGTGCATCATTTTGGTTAAATCTAAGCAAAAAGAAAAGGTGACTGCGGAAAGGTTCGAAGACTCCAGAGACAGATATTATCATTCACTTAGTTCGGATAGACAGAGCTAGTAAAATATGCCACGAGGTAGGGTGCCTAATCAAAGTTATGTGACAGAATTGGCAAATTAACCAGCGTGACAGGTGGTGGAGGGGCAAAAATGTTTTTCATGTAATCAGTTGGTGCAGGTGTAGGATCAAGAGTTACCTCAAAGTGACGCTATTGCCTTCCAGCACTGTAATGTTGTCCGGCAGGTGTCCGAATTCTGCTCCATGCACACAGGACCCTGCCAAGAAAAATGAGAGAAAGTGTGCAATGAGCATCCAATAACAGTACCAGACACGCCACTGGTGTTCATCAATCCCAGGTCAGGTGCTCGAAAAGATCCACTACTTCCCCCAAAATTCTTCGGGGCAGGGATGTGTCCTGCATCCTGCTTGTTATTTCTGAAGGGAAAGTAATAAATAAACTAAACAAAAGAGTCACAATGTCTGCACTGACCCCCATACTTGAATAATGATTTGGTTTTACCCTGCATTCTGGTGGGATGCGTGTTCATTGAACAGCACTGATAATGAGCCAAGGGAAGAGGATTCACGCGGAGCTGCCGGAGCGTGAAATGAAGGGACAGCAACGGTAACAGAAGGGATGCTCATTCTGCCTACCAATACATACTCGCACTGACACACACACACACATGTACAGAACAGAGGCACATGCTTACAAAAGCACAAACATATATTTCAATCTCGCACAAGAACAGACACACATCCTGAGAGCTATTAGCTGAAGATGAAATACGGACTTGGCATCTGTGAGTGTTTGACACATTCAGGTGAGACAAGAAAATGTTTGAAGTCATTTTTTTTGAAAACTTGCTTGGACTGCAAACAAAGATAACTAAAGATCTTATATGCTGGAAACCATATTGCCTACAGAGGCAGTTCACTCCCCAGTAAGAGGCCTGGCTCTGTCCATCTACACTCTGCCAAAACACAGCATGACACCAGATACTGCAGCTTGTGTCCCCCCCTCCATCTCTGACAATCTTTTCTTCCCTCTGCCTGCAAGATGACCTCAATATCTCAATAGGCTTTAGCTGCTGTCTAGCCTTGAGGTTTAATAAATGGTGACTTTATGAAACGAAGCTGCTGCCGTCAGGTGCTAAGAAGCACCTCAAGGTTTGTTAAATAGCCTCACAAAGTCAAAGACATGTTAAGCATACCGTATGAGAACTTGCTCAGAGATGAGACCCAAAAAAATGACAGCAATGCACCACTAAATGGATCGGAAGTGCGGGTTTTAAATTAAAGGAGGGATCTTTGTGGAATCATGGTTTGATTACAAAGAATAATGAGAGCGGCTTCCACCATATGATGCGCATCATGGATCGCTAATCAAAAGGTTTTCCAACTGCATAGCAGAAAGTCCTGCCAACTACATTAAAGTAAGTAATTTATCATCTCCTAAATAAAGACTAATCATGCCAACTTTCGTTCGCTGTTTTTGTGAATCTCGATGCGGTTTGGCTGATCTGTATGCATGTGCTACAGTGAATATAAACTTTATTCATGCATGTGTTTGCATATATTCATGTGGGTATGATTATGCGTGTGTGCCACTGCATGTGTTGCTCATGGTGCATAAAAGCAGTTATTGTTTTCTAGGTGTCTGTTGCTCTTGGGTGCGAACGTGTGCATTTGTTTGCCAACATGCTGACAGGGAACAAGAAAAGAGGACAAACTAATGACGCCTCAAAAGAAAACTGGCCCTGAAAATCTCCCACTAAAAGCTGTAATCGCATTAATGGGTGCTGCTGCTGCCATTGCTGCTGTGCTATCTAGGCTGGCCAAGAATCCCAGAACTAGCTCCATCTCTGTCTCTCTCTTTGAAAATCTTGGGGGAGGGGAGAAGCACATTAGCTATTGTGCCCAATGTTCAAAAACTGTCACAAGTCTTCGTTTATCTGTGTTTTTTATTTTTTACTATGGTAATGTTGCATAGCATTGCTGCACTCATGCTCCCTGTCTTAGACTCAGACAGTCCTCACAGCTCAAGCCCTCAGCTGTTCCCTTTCAAGTACTCTGTACTCTACACACTAGACTTTATTTAGGTTAATTCAATTCAGTTCCAGGGCTTGGGGCTTGGAGACGGGTGTGACATGCTGTCATAAATACACTACTCGACATACGCAATTACAGACACACACATAGAGAAAAAGATGATCCCGATCACATAATGTAACCACGGGGACACACGCAACCACACACATGCACTCATTTTGACTGAATGAATGATGTATGCTGAATGCTCCAAACAACATTTGCGAAGGTTACAAACCAGCAGGGAGCTATTCCCTTTTCCCTACTCAATTCCCATTTTCACAGCTCGATTGGCACCTTGCATTCTAAAACCTGTATCACCCTGCCTCCGCTCCCATGTGCCACACAACACGATAACCGGGTCAACACATTCACCCTACGCTTCCTCTCCTCCTACTGAATCGTGGGACGAATCCCAGACATGCAAGTTTAGGTGTATAAATGCCAAAACACTCATCATTTGAACCAAAAGGTTCATGTCGTGAACAAACATAGAAAAGGCTCGCATTCCCTATGGAAAACACAAATGTGACACATAGGTTGAAATTCGAACAGAGGTACAAAGACATACAAAAATATTTAGAATTCACTCTGCTTGATTCTTCCACACATTTTTCTACTTTATAACCCTCTCTGGTTTTGTCAGTCACTTCGATTGCATTAATACTACAGGACCAGCATCTGTATTTGAGTGACTTGAGACCGCCTCTCTTCTGAGATATAGGTGCCCTCTGGGTAGTGTTAGGATCTGTCAATCAAACTTGTTCCACTGCATCCTGTTGATGCTCGATCACAACGGTGTCTAGGAAGTTTGACGGTTAAACCAACATCTTGAGCCATTGTCATGTTCCTCAACATGTTCCTGATTGTTTGATGTTTTTCCATGTGGTGGGGTGCATTTTTCTGCAGGAGTAGGCCAGTGACATGTGGGATTGTCATTTGCATGAGGGAGTGTTCTTGTTCTGGGACAATGTTAGTTGTGTGTCTAAAGCTCATCAACACGGATAACAGAATCCAAGGTTTTCCAGCAGAATCAATCAATCAATCAATCAACCTTTATTTATAAAGCGCTTTTCGTACAAAATGTAATTCAAAGTGCTTTACATATTAAAATCATATTAAAATCATTCCCAACCATCCCCACCCCTCGAGCATACAAACACAGGATTGCACTCATACCCCACCCCGCTCCCTACACACACACACACCCACCCACACACACCCACCCACACACACACACACACCAACACTAACAATAAAATAAAATAATGGACATGAGGCTGAGTGAGGATGAACCAGGTGGGGAAGCATCATCAGAGGAGCCGTCTGCACCGAGAGCAGCAGATCGGCCACGGCCACGAGGAGCGCCGACACAGGGCGCCCAGAGGAGGCGGGGCAGAGACACCCAACCTCCTCCCAGCACCACAGGACAACACCCAGGCAGCCACAGCCGACCACTGCTCCCGACACAGAGGGCTCCCTCGAAAGAAACACTGATAGAACCTAAGAATGATAAAAATGGTTAAACATGAATAAACAAGAGGTGATAAAAGAAATATAGATAAAATAAATAAATATCATCTAAAAGCTAGACTAAAAAGGTGGGTCTTGAGCCTGCTCTTAAAAACATGAACGTTCTCTGCGGCCCTGAGGTCCTCCGGCAGGCTGTTCCATAGGCGAGGGCCATAATAACAGAAGGAGGCCTCTCCATGTGTATGTGTCCTGACTTTAGGAACAACTAGGAGACCACTGCCGGAGGAGCGCAGGGGCCGCGAGGGTTTGTATGGTAAAAGCAGTTCTGAGAGGCGGTCTCAAGTCACTCAAATACAGATGCTGGTCCTGTAGTATTAATGCAATCGAAGTGATAAGAAGGGCCAAGACCATTAAGACATTTAAAAACCATTAAGAGTACCTTAAAATCGATCCTGAAACACATGGGGAGCCAATGCAGTGATTCTAAAACTGGTGTAATGTGGGCCCGCCTTCTGGTCTTCGTCAGGACACCATATATTACCAATATGATCAATATTATTCGCTCCACCTGTCAGTGGTCATAATGTATATAAGAAATAACCACTTGTTGTTGTATATCATAACTGCTTGTTTTATTATCATCTGATAATGACCATATTTGTGGAATGCATGATGCATGTCTTAATCTGACACAGCTGTGCTCATTTTCCATGCTAAATGACATCTTGAGCCCAAATAAAGGAGCATAGCGTTTTGTGTCGAGGGCACTGCGTATTGCAACTGCCAATACTGGTGAGAAAATTAGCCAGTGCAGTCAGAAAAATATATAAATCCTGTAATACATTGTTTATTCATGGAGATAAATGGTTATTGTTCCCGTGGATGAAGGAATGTGAAGTGTGCATCTGCAATAATCAAGTGGGAGTGTTGGGTGTAGAACAAAATGTAAACATCATCTAACCGAATGACAGGATGTGTCTCCCACTCATTATTTATTCCTTTCAGGCGATAAATTCAAACATGGCCGGCCCAAACACACCGGACATGATCAAACAGAACAATAATGAGGCCAGAGTGCAACCGGCAGTGTGCTGCTGCTGCATGGCCAAAACAGGATCCTCAGACGTCACTTTCAATTTCTGAGTTACTTTCAGGTTTATTGATCCCTGTCTCGAGTTCTCCCTTTTCTTTGCTCCCTCTGGGGGCCTAGCATGCAGGCTGAACTGCACCCAACAGGATTATTCAGGAGTCTTGCCCATTGACACTCCAGAGAGGAAGGCCCTTGCCAACAGGGAAGCTTAAACAATTTGCTACCCTGCAGACTCTAAATGTGGAAACATATATACACACACACACACACACACACAAAAAGCTTTTTTGTCTTTACAGACTTAGCACACTAAAACAAAACTGTGAGCGAGAAAAAAATGTGAGCTTACATAAAACAAAACTGAGCTGAGCATGAATAATAAATCATCACGTGGAACAGTGCTGGACAGTGTTGGTGGTGAACACTGCAGTGGCCCCTGGTGCTGGTGTGGCCACTGGCATATTGAATTTCCCTGCATACGGCTGTCTACAGCAGATACAGTCTGGTCTGGCTACTGGTATCTCTCGTCCTTGCTATGACCTGCTTTGCACACAAATGGAACCCCCCCACCTCCATATCATACATGCACATGAACAGGCACAAACACAAATTTGAATGCTGTTCAAATTACCCCCTCCAGCCTCTGCCTGCACACAGTATTGAGCCTCAAGTCAAGATTTGTGAGAGAATAAAATTTTATGGACATGCCTGAAGGATTACACATAGGAAAACACTGGCCTAGTAGACAATTAATTCACCTATACTACATTTTTCCCCTTCTCACTTCTGTTGCTATACACCCTGCAAAAGCAGAAACCTGTTTTGCTCGTCTGTGGATAACACTTAATCTGTTGGTGTTCCATATGTAGACATTCACATAATTCCCTACACTTGTGGTCCACTGTTTTTGTCTCCATGCTCTCCTGCATTGTGCCTTTTGTCTGTAAAAGCATTGCAAGGCTGCTTGCTCAGTACCCACGAGACATCTATTATGTGATTTGTATTCTCTTGACTTTTACATGCGCCTGTTTGTAATTGCACTTGCTACTGGCAGACACTTATGAGTAGAGCTCTATTGAGCGGTACAACTTTAGCCTGCAAAGTCCTTGAAAGGCTGTCTTTGTACTGTTCATCTATTTCACATTGCACTTGACGATCAAATAAACACAGAGAGGAGGGAAAGCTACTTCTGAAAAGCTTGATTGGCGTCAAGACGGATAACGGCAGAGGCTATAATGAAACCCATAACAATAATCCGTTTTAACCGGGGCTTGCTGTGGTCTTGAAATTGAAAGAAAAAGGAGAGAGGTATTGCACAAGGTGGAAGGGAAAGGTGAAGATAGATAACCGGGGTGAGGTGAGGTCCTGGAGAGGAAAGTTATTGAGAATGAAGCACAGCTGTAGTGGAATATGGATTTAGAGAGCAGTTAATGCAGCAGCAGATGTAGCTGTAGCAGTAGTATTAAGTGATAATAGCAGTATAGGCAACAGTAGCAGCCATAAGAGAAAGCAATAGAGGAGCATCAATATGAAGAGGAGAGAAAAGTGCAAGGACATAGTCAGTAAAGCTGGGGTAGAGAGCAAAACAAAGGAAAGACACACCCGCATAATTAACACCGGCATGCTGCAGCCAATTAAATATTTACAGAGGCACTTTCCTTCGACACCTTGATGATGAAGAAAGGCAGCCCAAGGATTATCAGATGCCGGGAGCCGCAGGCAGGAGACAAGGGGTTGGGGATGGAAGATTAAACATTAACCGGCACCGATATCCCTTCTCTTCCTCGTCTGATCCCATTAACTCTGGCCGGCTCAAATCCAACCTCATGTCCACCTCTCCGAAACCCCCTTCTTCCTCGCCCTCATCCTCCTCCTTCATTCCACTCCTCATTCAGCCCCTCTCCTCCCTATCAGTGAAATCCCCGACTCCCCTCCTGGCTGCTTCCACCCTCAGCACCACCTGTCAGGGACGGAGCAACAGGAGAGCGGGGGAGAGAGTGATGGGCAAGCAGTGAGAAACCACCTGGATGCCGCGCTCAAACCGCCCCAACAAGATGGATATGCAGGTCGCTCGCTTTTCACAATTGCTGGTGAAGCAAAATGGATGTCGACGGGATTCCACTAGACAGGAAATCTAAGAAATGTCAGAGAAGTCACGGTGAATGAATTGTTTTGAATTTGTCTGGTAATGTCATCCCTCCCCCCATTCCTCAGACCAAATATTTTATTTTTCTCTCAGAGGAATGTGGTAGAATGACTAAAATGAGTCTTTATGTGGCTGAGGTTTATTTTGGCATTAGGTGCTCTGGGGAGCTCATCCTGAGGCATCAAGAGGAATGGTTGCACGTTTAGCCACTCATCATTCAAAGCTATATATCTGGTTAGTCCTATAGGGCCCGGATGCTATTTTGGCACACATATTACTGCTAACACAGCGTAATCTCGCATACATGCCAAAACAATCAACATTTACAAAAAAGCAGGTCATCACCCTCAGGTGTCTGACTTGGCCTGACCAAGGATGTGACATCTGCCCCTCTTTATTGCACACATGCCACATCCACAATTCTGCGTCTGGTGGCCTCCCTTCCACCCAGCATCTTCCTCTTTCCCTCCCTCCCCCGGCTCCCTCCCACCAGCTCCCTCCCACCGGCTCCTTCCCACCTACTAATCCCTCTTCACCCATCAATCAATAGAGCACTGCAGAGTGCACGGAGCCATATAGTACTCAATGCAGCAGTTGTACAACTTCAATGGGCAGCCACAGATCTTTACCATTGAATCAAGTGTGGCTGGGGAGAAAAGCCGAGCGTGCTAAAACCAGGGACGAGCCTCACTCCGCTTTCTTTTACCCCCTATTTTCCTTGGACTGACGCCTAAACCCCTTAGCAGTCTTGAAATCAATACAGTAGTTAAACTGTTACTTCCTTTCCCAGTGAGTACACACACACACACTCTCACACACACCCGCCTGCCTTACACAAGGCCCTGTAGACTCCCCTAAATACACCCTGTGCACTGGTAATTTGACAGGTTTGTGGGCAAGTGCTGTCACTGCTTTAAAAGAGAGGCTTAAAATACTGATTCACCTCAAGTAGCTCTACATCAATCATCCACTGACAATAACATATTTTATAAGCATCAAAAGTAATATAATACCTGCAGTAAATGCAACCTAACAGCAGCATGGTGACTTCTATGGCAACAAGCAAGTCAAAGTTGTGAACACACAGTTTAGCTTTGCATTAAGTTAATTATATGTGTATTGCAAAGCATTCAGGAAAGGTAGAGCGCTGGAATAATTTTGTAAACTTTTTTGTAAATGCTTCTAGCACGTCCTTTTAACAGAAGAATAGTTAAACTCTGTATATAGAAGGTTATCCTTGGATAGACTTGCATTTTATTCAATGCCTCTGACCAATTTTTTAAGCATTAAAGATGTTCCTGATTGTTTGATGTTTTTTCCATGTGGTGGGGTGCATATTCCAGCAGGGGTAGACCAGTGACATTTGGAATTGCCATTTGCATGAGGGAATGTGCGTTTACTGGGACAATGTTTATTTGGATGTCTAAGTCTCATCAACATGGATGCCAAAATCCAAGGTTTTCCAGCAGAACACAACATAGTACCAATATGATCAACGTTATTTACTTCACCTGTCAGTGGTCATAATGTTGTGGCTGATCGGTATACATCAATTTAAAACTCTGCAGGGAACCTTAAACATTAATATTTTTCAGTTATCCAAATATGTACATATACATGTGGATAAGGTGAAGGTTTGTTTCGGTTTAAGCACAAAAATCCCTATGGTGTCTGTTTACCATTACAATAATCACTACCTAACCTTTAAGGATGACTTTGGTGATTTTCTGCTTCTTTTCTCACTGTACAATCCAGGGAAAATAGAACATCAATATAAAAAAGATGGGCACTTTAGTTTATTTATTTAAAAACAACTCCGCAGACTAATAAAAGCAATCACTTTCAAAGTCTACAGAGAGCAGTTCCTGTGAGTGAGCTGCCATGCTCAAAAACATGGTTCCTGTGGTAAACAATGGCTGTTTTTTTTGTTTGCCTCAACTTGTATAAAGTTAGTTTTAGAAAATGAAGTGCTTTGGACATGCTTTACCCTTCAGATCCTGGTTTTTTGTCGTCCAGCTCAGTAGAAATTTTCCAGTGCTATCGTCCTCTCACAGTTCTGTTAAGGGTAATCGGCACCTTGTTGTCACAAAAGAATGAGTAATGTTAGTACCCACTGTTTCCTTGCGTATCTACTGCTGTATATTTTCATTTCCTGAATACTCCTGAGGGGCGTACTACAAAGCACGATCAACTTAGCCATGCTTTCTTTGTGCTAGCTGTCTTGACAAACCCTAAAACCTTAATTAGAGATAGTGGATATCACAACAGTGGTTAACAACTTCCTTTGTTAACCCAAGTTTTCTTCTTCCTCACGCCTGAAATTAAAGTGGGAGTTTTAATGCGTCAACTAATTCTTCTTTTGCACAAAATAAACAGACTGTGTTCCGCCTACATCAGTCAAGACAAACAGGATGGTATAATGGAGAACTGTGAAAAAGATATAAGAAATATATTCATGGCAAAATGAACTGTTGCTGCAGAAAAGGCGGGACAGGAAAACTGGTTGAAAGTTGTTAATTGTGTAAGTTAATGTATGCATTTTACCATTTACCTGCTGCCCATTTGAGCTCTTAAGTTGAAACTTAATACCATTAAATTCAAAAAGTGTACATAGGCCTGAAACTATGGCAGGATAAAGGCTACGTGGAACTACGCAGTCTTCAGTATTTAGCCAAATCAGAGTAGAAATAATGTTATTGACTGATTATCTTCTGACTAATGCATTTTCTAACCCGATTCGATTAGCTGCAGTACCACCAGTGTAAAATTCACTTGGCAAGAAATGAGGACCAAGCATAAAAACATATTTCTACATGTTTTGCATCACCAACTGAACGCATGTCGGTTCCCTTGGCGACGTGAAGGCTACAACTTGCGCAACAGTAATTAGACATCTTGGTTCAGTGGCATTACTAACATATAGCTCAATATATAAGAGAATAACTCAGCTGACAGTCAATGGGGTTCATAGAGAATGTGGTCAGGAAATGAATTTGTAAAAGGGTGGCGATTCCTTCAGGCTGACAAATGCAAAACGCTGAACAGAAACTCCATCTGAAGCGGGTTAGCTGTGCAACCTACGTCATCATGGTGATCTAGCTAGTTTAAAACAACAATAAGAACTCAACACATCTCTTTTAGACCCATTATTCGGGCTTCAGTACGCCTTCATACTTATGTATACCTGTGTAATGATTCCTGCCTTATAGAAATTGCTCTCTGACTGCGAAAGTGATTGCTGTCGGTAATCTGTGGAGCTCTACTCAAATTGGATGCATATCTTTTTGTCATGAAGGATTAAATAATCCAGTGCAACGGTGTGACTCTATGATGTGCATTTGAACAATAATGATGCTCTACAACACAAAGGATAAGCTAAATATTTGCTCTTTTCCTGGGATTTGTTCACAGTAAGAAAACCACAAAACATCACCAAAGACACTGAATGTTAGGAGCAAACTGGGAAGAAACAGCCTGCATCTCCGACTTTCTCCTTTACACCAAAACGGAAAACAGTCCTCATCCCTACAGCTGCTGCAGGGCTCTGTCATTTAATTGCCATTTGCTTTTGGCATTTGCTGAAATGACTGATGCACTGTCATTTTTCTTGGGAGGACAATCTCGCAAAGTCACATAATGTGTAATTTGAAAGCCATGAACCGTATTTCACTGTCATGCATTACATGAGACAAAACTCTCCTATAAAACAAAACCTTCAGGGACTAATTTTGTCAGCTTGCAATCATGATTTCCACTGATTCCGACAATCCAATTTCTGTCACCAAGATGTGATTCTATCTGAAGTCTTTGCCCAGTCTGAAGCTATAATGTTAAAATATTTGAATAATAAATACATGTATTAATAAATCCATGTAATAAAACTCTGGACATGTTGTTAAGTTCCATATTTTTATTACTTATGGGAGCTCTGTTTATAGACTCCTGTGAAACTGAACAAATATTTCCAGCCATGCAGTTAAGCTCCCAGCACTGTGGTGAGGCTTACCCTATAGTTTACACTTGAGCCTCTAAGAGTCTACAATAAAAACAGCAATTACCGGTTGATAGTGACAGGAGACAAAGAAGTGTAATAGCATGGGAGCAGTTATTTTCAATAGGACCATGGGCTGTAAAGTGGAGTCAAAAGGAATGAGGCATCAAAAAGTCAGTTGAGTGTTTGGCCAGTATGTGTGTGAATTGGATGACCAGGCAATACAAGCTGCCAATGGTCATTTATGACTCACTTGAAAAGTGGGACTAATGAGAAAAACAGAGTTTGACGAGAGCCTGGGAATTATCGCCACTGTTGTTAATCTGGACATTAACTTACACTGCAAGAGCTGAAATCATGCAGCTTCCCATGAAAGACAAAAGATAATGCGCCAAAAATGCATTCAGTGAATTTTGAACAAAGTCATTGTGGAGCCGAATAAAAGATTTCATTTAGCTTTTGTTTAGATTTTTTTTTGCATGCATAAGCCTTTACAGCACCACCACTGATTTAGCTTATTAATTTTTTCCCCACCGCCATTCATTTTATTCTGATAATGACACATTTCTGTAGAAATATGCAAAATCTGTAATATACTCAAACAGAGCAATAAGACCAGTTAATTGTAATGACTGAATGGAGAGCAATTAGCTGCTGTCTGAAGCCACCATGGTAATGAGCAATCTAAAATAAGTCAATCTTTTTCTGAACCTTTTTTGCAAACAGCAAAACAAGAGGCAACAACACTTTTGGCTTCAACAAATCAGCAACATTTTTACATCAAGCTTATTGAACGCAAAAACAACTAAGCGAACTGCCAGAATGTGATGTTTCCAAGTGCACCTGGGTCATATTTATGCACAATGAATTCATGCATCAGTGTGTGTGTGTATTTCCTGGGATAAGTGTTTGAGCGGACATTTCTGAGTTTGTGTGCAGGCTCATTGTAGCATGCATACATTTGTTTGTGTGTGTGGGCTGCTGTGTTCTGAACCAGTGGGCTGCTTGTCCAGGGGTCTTGCTACCTGCATCACAGGGGGTTGGTAAAAGAGTAAGGATGAAAGGAGGAGATCCAAGCAGGGGGATTTAAAAAAAGGATGGGAGTGCAGGTTGCAGGGAAAGAAAGGGAAAGTAGTGTAGGGCAGGAGGGGGGAAAGAAGGTGAGGGCCAGAGCCCAAGAGTAAGGTGCTGTCAGGATAATTCGCAGCAGCAGTACTTGCTGCGAAGAACAAAACAGAATTACCTGAGGGAACAGAAATCCGCTAACACCTGCTTAGGAGGGAGCTCCTGAGGGACAGAATGGGAGAAGGAGGAGGAAAAAAAAGAGGGAGGCATGGTGCAGTGCACTAAGGCACTGGCAAGTACAGATGAAGTAAGCATCAGCATGTGTGTGTGTGTGTGTGTGTGAGAGAGAGAGAATATGAGTGTATTTGCAAGCTTGTGTAAATCTGTTTGCTGCGTGCATGCTTTTTAATCTGTGTGTGTGTGTGTGTGTGTGTGTGTGTGTGTGTGTGTTTAAATGTGCATTTTTTTGCATGTGTTTGCACACTTCCGTCTGTTTGTGTGCAGTCATATTCTGCCTGGCTGTGCCCACAGCCATCCTTACAGCTGTGGATGGGGTTCATTTGCATTCTGTATCGCAGCAGCTCTTGTCATTGTTGTTCCTGCTGAGACTTGTCGCCGCTAGATTCTGCACACATAGCCGCCATTGCCAGTTACGTGTGGCTACAGATGTGCAGGAGAGCATGCGGCGGATATTCAAACCCCCCACCACAAGCTCAGGCCTTGGTCTATAAGTTCGAGGGACGTTGGTTGATATCATTTTCCTTTTTAAGCTACCTGACTTAAAAGGCTAGGACGTATTCTCTTTCAACAAATCTCAGAGCCCCCATCTCTTCCTGTCTGCATCCCTGTCTCACACCAGATGGGAGCCAGATGACTCCCCTGCTAACTTTTGGCACCACTGGCATGCTGCTGCTGCTCAATTGCAGAAAAGCGCCTACCCAATTCCCTAGACAGCATGATAATCTTGCTCATGTTGCCTCTTTGCCCTCTTCATCTTGTTGAGCAAAGAGGTCCCTTTGAGTTAAGAATATTCCAGACAAGTCTGCCCCCCTTTCACCCTCCAACCTCTCCTTTCAGCCCGGGTGATGGTATGCTTTTGGTATTTCTTTAGAGAGGCCAGTGCATTAGAAAAGAGCAATCGATAGAGAGCCCATTTAATCTTTATAGCTGAGCAAAACTGAGAGGGATCTCGTGTATGACACGCAGACAAAAATACTGAGAATGAAAAACAGAGAGATGAGAGGTAAGAGGTAAAGGTGAATTAATGTGTCATAGTCTGTTTGAGGAGGAAACAAGCATGCAGCCAGTTACTTGGAGCGAAGCTAAGCTGTGCGTTTATGTCAGCCCTGGTGGACTGAGCCACTTATAAATCTGCTGGCTCATGTTCCTGATGAAGCTGTTTTACCAAAGCCTGAGGCTATCAAGGAATATGAGGAAATCAGGAGCATAACTAAAGCTGTGACAGAAGTAATGTGTAATTAAATACAATGCCACTGGCTAATTTGCCTTTCATTTATCTCTACACATCAGTGTGTGTGTCTGTGTCAGTGTGTGTGCTTTCTTATTGTGTTTTCTTGCAGAAAGGGCTGTATAAGTCTTTTTGTAGAGGTTATTAATCTTTCAGTGCACTGTTACAAACATAAACAAATTCCTAAGTCACCATAAGTTATTAGAGGGCCGTCTCCTTGGAGCTGTTTGAATTGGATTAATGCTCCTTCATGTGGAGCACTGAAAATGATCCCTGGTTCCTCTCTCCCTTATGTGTGAGCTGCAAAACAATTCTACTACTGTGCCACAAGCACACACAGGCATGTGAAGGCTGCAGACATTTCCATGTCAGTATATGCATATGCATGTACCCACATGGAAATGTGAAATCAGGTATCACCTGCAGACGCACATTCTTACTCGCTCTGCCACCTTGACAGTTGTAACTGTTGATAGCAAAAAAAAGGAGAATCATTTCTTTTTTGAGTGTCTTACAATTTACAGTCTACAATGCACTGGGGAACAATGGGGCATCAAAACGCAGCCATCTTCCAGAGACATAAATTGAAATATTAATAATAAAAAACGTGCAGCTGGTAGGATGTATTGCAAATGTCAAACACTGTGTAAAAATTAGTGGGTACTGCAATGACTCTTGTGATAGTGAAAGCATACAATGATCCGCCACAACAATAAAACCACCCGCCTGGTATTGTGTGGGTCTCTCTCCTCTCTCTCCTGCTGAAACAGCTCTGACCTGTTAAGATGTGGGCTCCATAAGACCTCTGAAGGTGTCCTGTGGTATCAGACACCAAGGCGTTACCAGCAGATCCCTGAAGTCTATAAATAGCAAGGATTGGGTCTTTTTTGTCGGCACATCCCAAAGATGCTCAATCCGATTCAGATCTGAGGAATTTTGAGGCCATCTCAGCACACTGAACTCTTTGCCATGTTCCCCAAACAATTCCTGAACAGTTTTTGCTGTGTAGAAGGGGGCATTATCCTGCTCAAGAGGTCACCGACAGCAGGGAATACTGGGATGTACATGGTCTGCAGCAATGTTTAGGTATAGGCGATTTGTGTCACAGTAACATCCATATTAATGCCAGTACCCAAGGTTTCCCAATAGAACACTGTCCAAAGCATCACACTGCCTCTTCCAGCTTCCCTTCTTCCCATCTTGCTGCTATCTCCTCCCCATGGTAAACATTGCACACATACCTGGCTGTCCACATGATGTGAAATAAAAAACCAGGCCACCTTCCACAACTGTTCCATTGCCCAGTTTCTATGCTCACGTGCCCGCTGTAGGTGCTTTCAGGGTCGGACAAAGGTCAGCATGGGCAGTCTGTAGCGACGCAGCCTCATATGTAACAAACTGTGATGCTCTGTTTGTTTTGACACCTTTCTGTCATATCGAGCATGACAGTTTTCAGCAATTTGTGCTGAAGTGGCTCTTCTGTGGGGTCGGACCACAGGAGCCAGCCTTGCACATCAGTGAACCAGGGCATCTATGACCCTTTTGCCAGTTCACCGGGTACTTCCGTGAATATTCTGTAGGTACTAACCCCTGCATACCGGGAAAGCCCCAGCAGACTTGCTGGTTTACGGATGTTCTGACCCAGTTGAGTAGTCATCACAGTTTGGCCCTTCTCAAAGTTGCTCAGCTCCTGAAACAGTACTTGCCCATTTTTTCTGCTTCCAACACATCAACTTCAAGAACTGACTGTTCCCTTGCGGCCTAATTCATCCCTACCCTTGACAGGTGCCATTGTAATAATATAATCAATGTTTTTCACTTCACCTGTCAGTGGTTGTGTTATGCATTCTGTGCTACAATGGATGTTTTACAAAAAACACCCCAAACTCTGTGAAGTGGAAATATAAGTTTGCTCCTTTAAAGTTCTGCGCTTCAGCTTGGCACAAAGTACACTCAGACAGGCTCCTTAATTTACGTGTCATTCATTATTACTATTCAGCAAGCAAGCAAGTGACTGTGTCATGGCGAGATCGCTTTTTAACACATCATTTCTAACCTTTTTACAAGCTGTCTCATTATCTTTACTCACTCCATGCTGCATCGGCATCAGTTTCATCTGCAAAATGACCCAACAAAACATTAGCCAGATGTTTATTCCCTACATTTTCCCAGCTGTTTGGAGTAAAGGATGAAAATCCAATCCCTCAGATGTAAGTTAACCTCCAGCGAGGGATGGCTAGGTCTGATTCCAACCCTGATTGAAACAACGTTTTCGAACAAAGAGAAGACAGTGAAAGAGGCAAGTTAAAAATTTTCAAGGAAAAATACGTCCTGATTCTTTTACACTGTTGCACAACTTATCATCAATCTGTGATATTCAGTGTGTTCTAGAAGACATTTTGTGGTGAAGTAATTTGCTTCTTTTGGCGCACCCACTTTGCAGCACTCTGTCATATCCATTTCTAGCTTGTGATTTCTCGTAGTTTCCTAGAATTGTACAGCTAAAGCCAGAGAAGATTTAGAAAATGTACTTGTGTCCTTGAAACTCAATTTTTTTAACCAATGCATTCTGTTCTACTGAGGCTATAGCATTGCAGTGTAGTCTCCACTGAAACTGTTGGGCTTAAGTCCTTTTTGTAGTGATATGGAGACTGTCAGTATCTAAATGAATTCTGACACTTTCTTCACTTTATTTTCTCTTTATTTCTCTCTGTGCAGCTCTGTATACTGTTTCATATCGTTCCTTCGCTCTGTGTCTGTATACGACTGTCAATCTCTGCTGCTTACTATAGGCTTCACAGATTATGTTTAACTACAATGTTGTGAGCTTGCATGCAGAACCCGATGCCCTTATGGTGATACACAGAAATGCTTGAATAAATATGAAGTCAAGAACTGTCTGCTGTAACTTTGGGCGCTATGTTAACATGTGTGGAAAACTGGCTTACTGACTACTGAAGTGCTACTTCCGAGGCCAGGGAGCTTAAGTAACTACATTAGTTTTTGGAAAAGGGGTAGAAATTATCTTAACAAAGGTCCCCAATCACAACAAACATATAAACTTATCAGCCACAACATTCTGACAACTGACAGGTGAAGTGAATAACATTGATCATATTGGTACTATGTGGTGTTCTGCTGGAAAACCTTGGATTTTAACATCCGTGTTGATGAGACCCGACCAACCCAAATATACACTGTCCCAGAACAAGCACACTCCCTCATGCAAATAGAAATCCTAAATGTCACTGGCCTACCCCTGCAGGAAAATGCACCCCACCACATGGAAAAAAACATCAATCAACAACATGTTGAGGAACATGACAATGGCCCAAGATGTTGATTTGACCTCCAAACTTCCACAGGTCCCACTGCACAAACCCAGAGCACCCAAAGGATCCACTGCAAACATTCTGTTGCCAGACCCCATAGGACACCCTGAGAGGTCCTCTTGTTCATGCCCAATGGTTCAGAGCATTTTTGAGCACATAAGGTGGACCAACACAATATTAGGCAGGTGGTCATAATGTTATGCCTGATCAGTCAACATCAAGGACCATTTTTCATACAAAGACAAAATTGGCGGTTGCCAGCTATAAATGATGAATAAGGACCCACAATTCCTTAAATCTGCAGACATTATCGTAAAGCTCAACAGGTTTAGCAACTGTAACTATCCTCCTCTCAGTTACTTTCTCCTTCTAAGCTTCTAACACCTCCTTGAATGCTTTTTTGATCCTCTCTTCCCTGGTCCCACCCTTCCCTTTTCTCTCCCTTTGCCATTTTCCCTCAACCCTCTTTTTACCCCTCTTTCCGCCTTCTCCCTCCCCCTCACTTCCTTATCTTCTCTCCTCCTTAGTCATCTCCTCTCCCCTGCAACGCCACAGCTGATCTTCTCCAACGTCTAATTCGCCCGCTTATCTGAGCATACAAGTTCCACAAAGCTCTATGATCCCTGTCACCTCACAGCCCTCGTGGGAATCATGAGTCAGTGCTGCAGATAGATGATGGTGTAAGAGCTGGTTGCAGGGAGGGAGGTGGGAGGTGACAAAAAAGAGAGGTGGAGGGGGGGGAGGAAGTGCTGCCTGGGAATGCTGAGGCAGTCGGAGAAGAAAGAGGAAGCAATGAAGTGCGGAAAAGAGGGCAAAGATAATAAAAATCGAAGGGATCACAAATAAAAATGATGGCTGCGCGAGGGAAATGACTGTCGGGAGGGAGGGATAAATCCATCTACATGTTTTTGGGTTTGAGAAACTTTACCGCGTTTAATCAGCTCTCCTGTGCTTTGTGTCACCTATCACTGCAGATTATGTCAAACAAAGCGGAAACGGCATGATGTAGCCGTGGAAGGAAAGAGAGAAAGGACAGAGCATCGGTGAATTGAAAAGTACAGGGAAAAGGAGTGGAAAGTGAGTGAGAGACACAGCTCCCCAGATAAAGACAGAGACAGGCAGAATGTCGTTGTTCGAGATTTAGTACAGATGTGTCACACAAATCCTGATCTTTAGTCAGACTCTGACAGGCACAAAGAACATCTTGCTGCCACGCAGAGGCCCCCCCATTAGTCCTCCTCCTCCTCCTCCTCTTCCTCATTTTCTCCCTCCTCTCCTCGAGCCTCTCTCTGTTGTCGCTTCCTCTCCACCTCATTTCTCCATTTGCTTCACTCCATTCCTCCCGTTTTTCTCTTTTGCTCTGCATCATCTCTCCCTTCTCTCGTTTTCTCAGCGCACCTACTTGACTCTATTTTCTCAGTCCATCTCTCCTTCTGCTCTCTCTTGCTACTGCTCTTCTACATTCTTTTGAAAGAGATGTTTCATTATATAAAAAAAGCTTCAAAAGTCAGTTTCTGCTGCCCTGTCTGCTCCTGCCCTCTCGGTCCCCTCCCCGTCTTTTCCTCTCCCTCCCCTCTGTGTCGCTCTCCTGGTAGATTCAGTTTTTTTTTTGCTCTTCATCTTCCTTGCCTCTCTCTACTAATGAATTTTGGGCACTTTGCAGCCACAGATGGTGCAGCAGGCAGCCCCTGGCGGCAGCGCCCTGGCTTAACAAAGAGGGAAAGAGAGCGAGAAAGAAAGCCAGAGTGGTGCAGTGATAGACCGTCTGCCATCACCTCTCTTTAAAAGTAGACGGCACAACGGTGAAGCTGCACTCAAATAAACCCCATTTTCTACTATGGGTTGAAATACCGATGTACACACTTCAGCCATTACAAGCACACACATCACCTTTTGCTCTTTTTTTTGCCTCCACCACTCTCTCGTCATCCTTTTTTTTTTTCTTGGTGGCACTCTGGTTAATTGCAAAGCCTTGTTCCTTTCTGGCAAGCTTAAAACCGCTTTCGCTGCAAGGGAGCCTTCGGGCAATGAAAACAATGCTTAAGTTGTGTTTCTTTCCCAACCTTTTCCAACCACCACCACACCCTTATCTTTTTTTTAAAAAATTCTACTCACACACCTTGCAGGACTCCATGCTTAATTTATTCTGCCCTTGGTTTCTGAGAACCTTGAAAACACATCAAGAACTGTGTGAAGGCATCAGAATTGAAGCCATGGAACAGAGTCAGATTTTGAACAAATATTCTTCTCTAAAAAAAAATCTAGTCTCAGTAAAATTCTTTCAAAAGTATAATTGCTGTTTGTTGCAGAATATATACACTGATCAGGCATAACATTATAACCATATGCCTAATAATGTGTTGGTCACCCTTATGTGCTCAAAAATGCTCTGAACCATAGGCATGGACAAGAGGACCTCTCAGGGTGTCCTATGGGGTCTGGAACCAGGATGTTTGCAGTGGATCCTTTGGGTACTCTGGCTTGTGCAGTGGGGCCTCTGTCAATCAAACTTGTTCCACTGCATCCTGTTGATGCTTGATCAGAATGGGGTGTAGGAAGTTTGGAGGTCAAATCAACATGTTGGGCCGTTGTCATGTTCCTCAACATGTTCCTGATTGTTTGATGTTTTTTCCATGTGGTGGGGTGCATTTTCCTGCGGGGGTAGGCCAGTGACATTTGGGATTTCCATTTGCATGAGGGAGTGTGGTTGTTCTGGGACAATGTTTATTTGGGTGTCTAAGTCTCATTAACACAAATGTTAAAAACCAAGGTTTTCCAGCAGAACACCACATAGTACCAATATGATCAATGTTTTTCACTTCACCTGTCAGTGGTCATAATATTGTGGCTGACTGGTGTATAATTTCTGTTGGTTATGATAAAAGTAATTTCTGATTACTAGTAAAATGGCAACATTATTATAACTAAATTATATGCAGGATATGAGTGTTGTGTCCTTCAGACAGGTTGTATAAATAAGCAGCAGTATAGCCAGATTATCAGTTGTGTCCATTCAAGGGGCCACAACCTTTTCAAGAGGTCACAGGATAAGCCTAAGGAATCACAGCATGATTTACAAAATAGAGGATAAATAACATGGCTCCACCTGTGTTTTTTATTTTAAAATTTTGCCTGAAAACTCTTCACATTGTCCAGGCCTCCAAAAACTGATTTAAAAATTGATCCGAGACTTAAAATGAGAAGGAAAATCTTTCTCGGAACAGCTTAATGTCATTCACAGCATGTGAGAAGTGCTACCATTACTGTCATTTCATTTTAAGGGATTATGATGTAAAAAAAAAAATAGTTAAAAAAAAAACAGGAGCTACTGATCTACAATTTTTTGGAAAAAATCGAGTGTGCCAAAATTTACATTTACACCGAGCTCACTTTCTCATTCCCGGATTCGAGATGTCGGACATGGTGGAATATGCCTGCAGGCTGTATGGTAGCTCAGGTGTAATCTCCAGGTGAGCGTGTTTGATTTCCTCTGCCCACCCCTCAGCTCCAATATCAGTCTGTAAATGAAGATGACATAGTAAATACAGGGCCATCAGAGAGAAGACTATGTACTCAGTGCTTCTTGTTTGTCCCTATATGGTCAGCACATCCTGGGGTAACACTGAATGATTTATGAATTCTGGGAGGTTTAACATGCTCAAAAGGCACGGCTCAACACTACTCTACGTGAACCGCTATAGAAAGCTATGTATAGCACCAATGGGCATATAGGTTAATTGTGCTAACTCAAGGGCGTCCCAGCTGTGGTGCCCTTGAGAGATCTACCATTACGCATTTTAAAGCCAAGCAATCCTTACCCCCCCCACCCCCCTAAAGTTTTCCCCTCTCCCATTTTCACCCACTTCACCCTCCACTTCTTC
Organism: Dascyllus trimaculatus; assembly: GCA_024666655.1. NCBI lineage: Eukaryota > Metazoa > Chordata > Actinopteri > Pomacentridae > Dascyllus > Dascyllus trimaculatus. The sequence continues at coordinate 19,560,293 of CM045451.1, read as the reverse complement.
CTCCCGTCTGTCTCTCTCACCTTTGCAAACAAACTGCCTCGTCATCACCATCATTTCCCTTGACAATGTTGGTTGCTTTCAGTGCCCCAGGTGAAAGCTGTTCTCCCACGCAGAAGGTCAGAAGTTCAAGTCCTCTGTCTATTCCTAAACTTTTTTTTGGCGAAAGTGGGCAACATCACCTTGCTGTGCTTTTTTTTTGTACTCTTGACATTTTAGACAAAGTGCTTGTGATAAAAAAGAGAGGGAGTGGGGGGTGGGGAGAAAAAAAAAATCCCAGACTCAGGGGTTTTCTGGATGTTCAGGCGAAACAACGCAGATGCAGGCTTGAAGTTATAGCTGTTCTCCCTGGTATTACATGATTTTCTGTGTGGCTGCTGCACACCTTTAAAAAATCTCACGCCTTTTCCAAAGGTGCTGAAATATTAACAAACATATTATATAATAGTGAATGTCATTTTTTAAAAATCATTGCCACATGTTTTTTCACCTCCAGACGTTGGATTCTTATTATACTGCTCCTTGTAATCAGCATTCCAAACCTGAAACTGAGCTGGCAGGGAGCAAAATGGGTCCTATTTTCTCTCACACTATGTGTAATTTATATCATTACGGTAATACATAACAAATAACACAATAAATAACCGACCAACTATTTAGAACTGAAGTAAAAATGCTTTACAGGGGGAGAAATTGTAAAGAGTGAGATAAAAAGAGACAGAGAAGACAATAAATAAGGAGAACATTGCTCACACAATAAATGTTTTAAAAATCATGAGAAAAAGAAATGAGTTTTAAGATATCTTCTGAAAATGTGCACTGATTTGGCAAGACATCACACCCCTCGCGCACTCATACACTGTCACTGCTTCAAGCCCTCTCCCAGAGGAATAAACAAACCACAGAACAAGTTTGCTCCAACTTTTTGTTCCCCCAATTCATCTCTCATCATGGCGCTCCCCCTCCGTCTTCTTCTTCTCATTCTCCATCATTCCCTGAGGTAGGCGGCGGTGCGGGGGAAACTGACAGCCATCATTGCATCGTTTGTCGGCTCGGCTGCTAATCTGCATGGCGTTAATAATTGATTGAAGGCTGCAACCACAGATCTACGATGGACTCTCTACCCCTCCATCTCGCTTGCTCTCATTCGTTCCATCTTTTCTCCTCCGCCTCTAAATATACTCCCACTTCACTTCAACCCCCCCATGTTATCAAAATGCCTTTTCGAGCATTTTTCTTCATTCTCGCTCTCTTGATGAATCAACTGAACCATCCTAATTCTTTTCTCACACTCTCCGTCTCTCTCATACATACGCAAACGCACTCTGCTTGCCTCGCTGCGAACCCTTTACATCTCTGTCTCGGCTTTTCATCCACCTGTTCAGTTTCTTCAGATGAGCTTTCTCGAGTTGTTCAGCTGTCTCCGCCATGTGAGGTGGTTTTTATGTATCCTTTCTCCAACAAACAGCAACTGAACAGTGCTGTGTCAATGCCTTGCCACCTGTCCTAGCATAGGCAGCACCACGTTAGGCGCGCACACACACACACACACACACACACACACACACACACACACACACACACACACACAATTTTTTACTTGACAACATAATCCTGCCATGCTGCTGTCTGTGATTTATGAGACCCAGTTAAAAGGATGTGAGGGTTCTCTTTTCCCCTCACCCCACTCTCTCTCTCTTTCTTTGTATCTCTAAGGGTTGTGTGTAAGTGTGTGTGTGTGTGTGTGTGTGTGTGTTGTGTGTGTGGGAGGGGTGAATCTATACGAGGGTGAACCAAGTCACTCGAGTCCCCCTGTGATTTCTAACCACAGGCTCCTGCAACAAAGCGCTGCAGTGCTCATCATTCACCTGGCCGACACACGTGTGCACACATACGCAGCTACAACACGAATGCATGAAAACACACACACAGACACGCACTCACACTCACACTCACACTCACACCACCAGAACAATGTAATAATAATCATATGCACATGTATGCACACAGTTCCTTCACTTCAGGGAAAATTGCATTCACTTATTCATTGGTCTTCCCCCCTTAAATGTATTAATTTAGGTTATGAGGATTCGCTTTTTGCCCCCAAAAGTGGAACAGGTTTACAACAATGTGACTGTGTGAACATATTTATACCCCCATGGCACGAGTCCGTGTGTAATTCCCATACACGAACGCTGTTCATGACCTGCCTGCTGTTTCTTGTATACAAGCGAGGTCACTACAGTGGCAATTAATATGTGGAACCAAATACATCGACAGTGCACATAAAATTGATTTTGAAGTACAATTTTAACAGAAGTAAAAATGACCTTAGGGGAGCTCCCACATTTCTATCTAGTCTTGAAAAGCTTTGTTATACAGGAGCCCTATCGCAATATTTAGTTTGATTCTTTCTAAAGTGAAGTGTTGGACCTCAATGGTTTTTTTTCTGGCCTCGATAGCAAAATCACCACAACAAAGACGGCAAATTACTACAAGTTTGTTTTTTTTGTCACTCTGTGATCAAACAGTTTCTGATTCAAATCAAACTTTCATCAGTTTGAGACCTCGTTTATGGGCAAAGTTCTCAAACATCTGCTTGTGTTTTGACAATGTTTAAAGTTTAAGGATGTGGCTGCTTTTTTAAAAAAAAAAAAAAAAACAGAAATAGTTCTGTTGGAAAACAGACTGATTTGGTGTCTGCGCCACTCTGTACTCTCACATTTTGTGTTGACGCTAATGTGGAAGAATCTTAATAACCAGAGCTGATTATTGCAGCACATGGCGTCTCTTCCAAAATAAATATTTGTGCTTTTTCAAAATGCTATCTAACAGATACCGTGCAGACCTGGGGCAGTATCGTACTCAATCATTAAAAGGGACTAGTAAAATGTAATTCAGCATCTCTGCTGCATTTTACTCCATGGGTACTTTAGGACCATAATGGGGGGGTCATTACGGGGACTCATCTTACCTGCGGGGCACCCTAACAGGTTTTGTATGACTCTGGCATGGCGTTTTCCCATTCTGTCCACATACATGTTTGTTCCTCCTGCAGTTGTTCACATCTACACAATCAATCTCAGTCCTTCTAGATGCATTCGGCACATACATGTGTTCTGCACTCGCACACACACTTTCCCCCTCCAGACACATAAATTCATAATGACGTCTTAAGGCAGCCATCCACAGCAACATAAACACATTTAGAGGAATCTAAGCAGCAGGAGACATCGTGCTGTGTGTTTGTATGGGTGTGTTTGTCCGTGCATGTATGCCTGAGCGTACAAGTGTGTGTGTGTTGGAGTGTGATGTGCATGAGGGCTTTGGCTGGGGTTGGGACTTTGGCAGCAGCCAATCTGCCCAGGCTGTTAGTCACGACGCCGAGACACCCCCAGCTCCCAGGCTCTGCACGGGTCATTAAGAAGCAGCAGCACAGCCGGAAGATGACCACACACACACATACACACATGAGCACACAAAGGCACGCTGATACACACACATAAACACACTCAGATGTGACATCACTAGAAAGAAGCAGCACCTCTGCGTCGCCACCAGGGTGGTTAAAGGGGACTGAATGATAGATATCACAGGCAGAGTACAAAAAACACATGCAAACACAAACTACTTCCCCTACCTTCCACAGGGGGAGCCAGTATGGCATGAGCCAGCCAAATGGGAATCATCTATTCAATTACTTGATTAAATCCTGAACCCCCAAGGGCCTCAGAGACTCAGGAGGAGGCTAATTGAGAGGATGGGATCTTTGCCGCAACCCGAGTGTTGCTCTGCATCCTGACCCTTGCCACTGCATGTTACTGAAGCCAAGCGGGACAGCACGGGGACAGGGCCCAAGATATGATCTCCAGGCAAGACAGAATCGGAGCATGAGGGGGTCAGAGCTGAATGAATCGATGAGATAAGTGGATTAGAGTTGATTTCTGCTTCCGTGGACTTTGAACCTGAGGTAACAATAGGACAAATAGTTTTGATTCGTTAGTGCAATCTCCATTCAGATTCCCAGAGACTGGTTGTTTACCATTTTTATGACCTCCTTTTTGTGGTCTTTAATTGCATTGATCTATAGGTGTAATAAACGAAGCTGAGAAATAATCAGTGTCCCAGGGAGTGTTAAGCGGCTTCTCGGTCGCCAAAGTGAGATGCTCCCCACCTGGAGGGGAAACTTGTTTCTGTTAAGGGCAATGAAGGAGGAGGGAAAATTTTAAATGGCTTTTAATTAAATTTTAATCAAGAGATAATTTTCCCTTCCCCAAACCATTTAGGAGAAAGAGATGGATAGAGCACGAGTAGCAGGCGAAAGAAAGAGCGCAACGGCCATGATAGATTGGATGTTTAAACCCTGCAGAGAGCCCATCACTGGTGTCTTGTTAAAATTTAATCGATCAGTTGATTCTCAATGAAGCTGCCAGATCTTGGGGAAAAAAATGAAGCCACAATAAAGGGGAAATCATTCAATTTGGCTTGCCTCTACTCACCTGAGCTTACTTCCTATCGCTGTAAGTCTCAAGGGGAAACCTAAAGCCAATATTGTTGCTTTAATATCAGGTCAAAGTGAGGTCTTTGTAAATATATTTGCGCTGTGAGAATGAATACAATTAGTGCTGGAGCCCTCTCCGGAGCTCGCACATTATTGTTGATAATGCCACCACCTCCTGTACAGCTAACACCTTCGCTTGGCCACCAAAAATGACCCGACCTTTAAACAAAGGCTGGTGCTCAATACAACGTTATTACTTTATTGACTTCACTGGCTTAGTAGTGCCAGTGCTGCACTGTAGACATTTCATCCTGAATGTCAGGCTGCTGATGTCACAGTTGCCCGGGAAGCTGGACCCATCTTCATGAAACCACAGAGCCATGTAATCAGCTAAACCCCCACAACTCCCTCTTGCTTAGCTCCACTCCCTGCTCTTTATGAGATGCTCGGTGGGACGGGCAGGCTGCATTCTCGCCCCGAAGCCTGACCACAACATTACATTCTCCTCACTGATGCGCGGCAATATGCCAATGCCATTTGCACGCTTGGCCAAAGCCATGGAGGATGACTGGTGAGGGAGTACTGTATGGAGTTGCTCTAGGAATATGACACAGAGATACAGAGTGTGCAGAGGAGACTGCTGCATGCAGCTGTGCCATTTGTGAATTGAGTGTCCACAGCATGACTGTAATTAATGACTGGCTTTCCTGATTACATTGGCATGAACAGCATGTCAATATGATTGTATCTTCAAGGAAAAACATCTGGTTCTCCACATCACTCTCCTCCCGTATATGGACACAACTCAAAATGCTCTCTGTTTTTGTTCAATGTGTGTCAAACAACTGTCTCAGAGACACAATAACAGCAGAGAAACGTCTGCAGGGCAAGATTTAGTAAGGCCGTGCAGTACATCAATAGTGCTTACGTTGGATACAGATGTTTGCCTTAATCATTTCCGAAGTTGGCCTTGAGCTCACGAATTGATGTCCTGTAACGATTTCCAATAACAACCAACATCTCCTGGTCATACTATTTGCGAGTTCAATCTGAAGGAAGATCGTTGAATATTGCATGAAAATCTGAATGTTGAGGTAGCTTTTGAAATTAAAAACAAAATCATTATGACTACTTTATTTCTTTAGCTCAGGCTGGCAAAACCAGAAACGGTTAATGACTTTCATCAGAAATGCATCTGACCTAACCCCCCTTGGGAGGTCAATCTAACATCGATCCGCTGCCCTCCTTTTTTCTTTCTCTGCTTTTATTCTCCTTTTTCAACTGGCCGAGGAAGATGGGAATCAATAGAAAATCAAGGAAAGCGCTACAAAATAAGTTGGTCGTGAAATGTTCCAGACTGAACTTTTACTTCAAAAGGAACTTCTGAAATGGGGTGAGAGACAGATGCACGAGTCATAAGAACTTTGAAGCTTAGGTCTTGTGGACGTGAAGCAGCAAATTGAGGTGAAGAGTCAGAAGGAGGATGGAGGCTGCTCAGACAGAGGATAAGAGGTCAACAACACTACAGATGAATGGGACAAATAAGTGCTCTACTGTTAACACAACCTGACACCTGTGGAAAAAGGCTAAGTCTTGCTCAACATGGCTGTTTTTGACTATTCGTTGGACAAAGCTGGCTGTCAAAGGGGTCTTGGGGTTTTCAGCTTGGGGTTATAATGACTCGTTAGTTACCCCCTCTGAGGTTTTCTATGAATCACAATTGGAATCAGTACAGTCGTCTGGTACAACAGTGTGAAACCTGCCGCCTCTCCTTGAGGCTTGCTCAGATGTAAGCAACTCTTAACTGGTTGACACGGCCTTTAACCTCCAAGCCCATGAGTCTCCTTCCTCACGCTTTTAATACACCTTTCAACTGAAAAATGTGTATTTCAGACGGCAGCAGGATAGTTCAAGAGAGCTGTTAACCGTTGACCTCATGGCTCACGGTGCCTGTTAGCAGACTGACACGTCCAACCCAACCACACTAGACCAAACAAATTAGGCAATAAACAAGGCAAAGGACTGGAGGCACCCAGCTGAAAACTCAAGCCACAATAGCTTCAGTTGGACATTCAATTTTCCACTGTTACCATGCCCACACCCCAGTAGAGATGCAGAGGAAGCAGCTGGGGCCCCATCCTCAAATGTTTCTTACGTAATAAAGGGCTGAAGTGGAAAGGAACACTAATTGTAGAAAAATCCAGGACCGACTGGATGTTTCTGCATAAACCTGCAGAAAAACAAACTAACACAGTCTGCAAATCCAGCAGCTCACAGTTCACCCAGCTTTTTGACCAATGCATTAACAAAAGAAAGGTTGCATGCTAAACAGCTGATTAAATCAACCACAATTCAAGTCAAGTGGCTGATCTAGGATATATTGCCCCATTCCCTGCACAACGCAAGAAGACATAAGAGTAAATGAAGGCATTACCCATTAGCAAGTAGTTGGCATTTATTATGTAACAGATACGTTTTTAATGAGATCACACTACATGGCTGCTACATGCTCATGGAAGGGGGACTTGGAGTAGTACAAAGCGGGTGTTCATATCAGAGGGTCTTTAATTAGAGCTCAGTGGAAAACATCTAGAGGACCAGGAAGCTTGCTCACCAGCAGGGCTCCAGACAAACTATTTATTACTGGTACCACCCATGCGACCCTCCCGCTGTCGCATAGGGGAAACTCCTCACTTGCTGAAAATCTTCTTATCGACAGACATGACAATTTAAGGAAGTCCCCTAAATGCCTCACATTGCAGGTAGATGCTGCTTGGTGGCTACATTGTGCGTCGAAATGGTGTGTGAGTAAAAATGACTTTGAAAAGGGCGAAATAAGGTGTTCTAAAGTCAGGTTTATCCCATTTTTTTGCTTTTTTTCTATGAGAGGAGAAAACGGCGCATTTTTAAATGTATATATCGCAGTCGATCATGCTCATGTAACAGTGGGCAGCTAAAATCATGATTATGATTGATAATCATTTTATTCTACAGCCCCACTGTAATTGAATTTATTGCATTTTTTTTCTTCACCAGTTCTATCAGTATCTTCCTGCCTGCATCTGCACTCTGATCACTAAATAAATCTAAGTCGGGACCCGTCCCTCTCCACCAGCTGCCTCCTCTCTCCTCAATTTAGTTTTTTTTTTAAAAATAATCAGCTACAGACCACCTTATCTTTGGAACACACAACAGCTAAATAACTTGTTTTACACATCAGGCGGGGACAGACTGGATAGAGGCAGGAAAGGAATTAAAGCACTACTTCCCACTATTACGGATAACACGGTAGCTACTGGTGCCGGTTAGAGCAACACCAAAGTAGCTTAATGATCATCATGGACTGAGATTCATCATGGACCACTTGAGATTTTAACTTACATACTCTAAAAAAAAAAGGTTGCATATGCAGCAGTCTGAAACCCTACTCAGTAGAGTTAACCAGGAAAAATATCAAGAAACAATTGGGGGAGAAGAAAAACAAAACAAAATGGAAGCTTGGGTGATAATTGCGAAACAAGTTGGAGACGGGTAAGCTGCTGTTGGATGACTGATGAAGTAGGCGGAGGTGTAAGACAATTTAAGGTCCAAGCCCTGTAGGAGGGAGAACTTTGGCGCAGTGGGTAATTAAAGGTGATAAAAGCAGACTTCTCTAAGTGTGGAATGTAATGGAGGGAGGAAGTGGATTGGAGTAGACTGAAGTGTGGAGGCACATAGGTGGGGGGTAGGGACAGGTAGCAGAGCTAGTGATGGGGTGTGGTAATTGGCTGGCAGGCAGCAAGGCTGAGCCAATCTCTGCACTCTGTGGCAGTTTGAGGTGACTACGTGTGTGTGTGTGTGTGTGTGTGTGCAAGAGAGAGAATTGATCATCAGATTTGTTCATTCCCGTGGAAAGGCTGGAGGCAGGACAGGGTACCAAGGGTCAGAAGAATTGGGCTTGTCTAAGTCCGATCAAGGGAGAACAAAGGTAAACAAGGGAGACATGGAGCGAGAGAAAGAGAGTGAGAGAGCGAGGGAGAGAGAGTGAGAGAGCGAGAGAGAGAGCGAGAGAGAAAGAGAGAGAAAGTGGTAGCTGGAGTGTGGAGATGAAATGTAAGGAAGGAAACAAGCCAAGAGAACACAGAGAGAAACAGAAACACTGACTCATGGGAGGATTAGGAGCCGAATGCAGTGGAGAAAAAATAGGAAAAACTCATTTACAGAAGCCAGTCAGAGGCATCTTCAAAGTTTCGGAGTTGATCACAGACTTTCAAGTGAGCCAGCCAGATGCCAGCTAACTCACTCTGAATGCATGGTCCACTAAGAAGGCAAACTATCATTTTGCCTTCTTAGAAGACAGTGGAGGAGCATTATGTATTTGCAAAAACTCTATGGCCACTCAAAACCTCTCTGTCCAAACTAAAGTCCGAAACGGTTCAGTACTACTTGAACTTTTTAAAATTTTATTTTACAGACAAGGCAGGTAGGTTGCCATGGTTGGCTACTTTCTTGCAGAGGGGCAGAGTAATTACCGTAGCAGAGTTTACTGTGATACAGATTGAGACGCAAGTCCACGATAAAAAGAAATCTTTTCCAACTTCACACATCTCAGTAAGCACCACAACCAAGTTGCCCAAATGTTTAAGTACCATGTCTGAGTTCAAGCTTCATAAATACAGCCTGTTGACACCTACATGCTTTCACACTTCACCTTGTAAATCAGCTGTTGCGTGTGCAAACCTTTAAATCCACTTGGATAAAGCAGAGGGGGGCGCTGTGAAGGAAATGTCTTTAAATACGTGTTTATGCCTTGCTTTAATGCAAAAACTTCCATTTTTAAAAGCCATGAATGCTATGGGACAGCACTTGGATACGTCAATCATACGTCATTTTAAAGTATAGACTAAAAGAGAGCTAAGGAAAGAAAAGACACCCCAGTAGAAAGAAGGTGACAACGAGTGGGAAAAAGAAAGAAACAAAAAAACACAGGAAGGTTAAAAAAAAGAGACACTTTGAGTGTGAGCCAAAGAAACCAAGAGCAATAAAATGATAGAAAAAGAAAAGCTTAGATGTTTGTCGCAGTCACATTGCAAATCTCTCCAGAGAGGAAGTGAGGTGAAGGGAAAGGAGAGGATGGCAATGAACAGAGATATTAATATTGCACTAAGTCAAGCAAGACTTAGGTGTGAAAATGGCCTCCAGTTTGTTCCCCAGTACTACTGCCAAGCTATCAGCCTGTCCCCTTCAGGCAAATTCTCCACAACACAAACAGTCACATTCAGGGAGGGGAAGAAGACAAAAAAAAACTTTTCTTGCGGCAGATAATCAAGCTGCGGTAGCATGGTGCTGCATTTGTAATGTGTTTTTTCTGCGCTTAGGGTTATAATTCAGGACTGAAGGATTCTCAAGCACTTACATAGCCTTGGTCACTCTGCTGTCAAGATTATAGGTGAGACATTGATAAATCTTCCATGAAACTGGCTCAAAAGTGAGCAGAATAATTCTATAAGGCCAGAGGGAGGAGGGAAAAAGACTGGTCGGGGAATTTCAATGGGAAAAGAAAAAGCCGGAAAACACGCACACAGTGAAGAAATGAGCATCAGACTGTAGGGTCTCCAGGCACCTCCGACCTACATGTCAGGCCCTAGGGTTGAGCCACAAAGCCTCTCCATTTGCATGACAAGATGCTCTGGCAGCAGATGCTTTGATGTCAGTCCGGCGTCCTTGATAGATTTACACAAACTGGTTTAGCCAAATGAGGAGCAGAAACCAGGGAAACAGATAAATAGATGATAAGAGAGATTAAATTTAATGCGTAAAAGACAGGAAGAGACAGAATAATTAGTCACTATTGATTGAGGATGTGCACTGAACTGAAAAATGCACTGTAAGAGGAAAAAGAAAACAATCCTGTAAAAATGTGAAAATGTAGCAGCAAGGGTGCTAGAAATAATATTTAAAAAAAACAATGAAATGCTGTAACAATCAAAACCGATTTAAAAAAACAGTGAAAATAACAACAAGTATTTGTAAAATAATTAAACTGATAGCTGCGTTAAATTTTACGGTCACAGAATGGAAAAGAGCTAATTACGGTTTTTAAAAATACAGATTTTAGGTGTGGCCATTATGAACATTTTTGGCCTCTTTTTTTTTTTTAACAGTAAACGTGTAAATTAATGCTTTTTTTCTCTCTTTTCACTAGGTACCCTCTCTTCTACAACAAAACAGGCAAAAACATGTAAAATAAAAGTTAGAAAATGTAATATACTTAATTTTCCTTCAAATAACAGCAAATATCTGTAAAATAATATTTTTGCTGATATATATACACAATGAAATTTAATTTAACGGTCAAATGTTGTGAAAGAGCAAATTACTATTTATGAAAATACTGATTTTTGATTGGTTCTTTTTACAGTTTTGATCTGCTTTTTTACGGGCAACATATCAATACATTTTTCTGTGATTTTACTCCTTCTCTGTAAAATAAAAAACATCTCTAAAATAACAGTAAATTGTTCAAAAAAACTTACAGCTAAATTCTGTTAAAAAATGCTCATTTTTTTACAGTGTAAGCATGATTCTGCCTCCACACAGCACCCATCCCCTTGAACCCCAACACTTTGACACTCCTTCCTCCGCCCCGACCACCAACCCGGTCCCTCCAACAATCCCCCCTGCCTGCCTCCTGGAGGCCGCTCATACTTCCTGTAAGTTTCCCCTTTTCTGTGCCAGAAACTGGAGCTTGTTGCCATAGAAACAGCCTTGTATAGGAGGGGAGGGAAAAAAATCTCTGCCGCATTGCTCGACTTGGATGAGTGTTTTGTATGTGTGAGTGTGTGCATGTGTGTGTTAGTCTGATAGAGACCTCATGAATGAGTGTGTAATCAGGTACTTGTGGAGACAGGATGCCGAGAGTTTTTGCATGTGAATTTGAGGACGGGAGGTGGAGAGAAAGAGAGGGGGAGAAAGAGGGAATGTGCATTTCCTAATTACATTTGAATGTCTATTGTGAAGTAAAGTCAACATAAACTGTCCATCATGCTAGTTCGTATGCTCGGTATGTCTGCGTGTAGTAGTTTCCATCCCTCGACGTGAATGTGCTGTTACTGATCCAATTTCCAGTCCATTAATGTACATCATTAATGTAAATGAGACAGGGTGTTTGATTGGTGACATCACTTGCTGCAAGCATGGCAGGTCCATTATGATTGCCACTGCCTGTTTAAAACCTCTCAACCAATCCCATGTTTACTGTGGCGGAATTGAATCCGTTCAATTTGCTTCTGGATTCCAAAGACCGTAACAGCCTTTACTGTTGGCAGGCCCCTTCCCCCCTACTCCTCTTGGCTCCGACCCTCTCGTGGCTGAGGTGACATATTGTATTAGACCATCAGAGGAAGGTTATGGAGCCTTGGTGTGCGACCCCCATTCTCATTCAGCCCAGACTTGGCTCCCTTACCTCTCCAGCCGCTCAGCAGCCCGGCAGCCCCCGTCCACTATTGATCCCACAATCTCATCAAGCATGTTTCCTTGAAGATGCAATTTCCACCACATCAACAGACAGAGCCGGAGCACTTTGTTCTAGCCGCGCCCGCCGTGTCATTGATCTGGTTTGCCGCTTGCTCACTGGCTCCCCATCTCCTCCTCCGAGTGTCGGCATCACCCTTAGCTGCAAGATGCCACCCCACATAAAAATAATCACTCCCCAGCCTTTTGATGCCCCGTGAAACACACCTCTCTGCCCTCTCTCTCCAACTCAGTGAATGTCCACCCACTGTTCACTTGCCATTGCTGGCCGCACTTTTGACTGAATGAGGTTCAGAGGAGCAGTGAACCATAGCGCACCAACGGGCTCATACACACAGCACTTGCAGACACACACAAAATAGACATGGCAACACAACGTACATGGAGACACACAAGTGCAAGCATATGCCCCCCCAAAGCAGCAAAGGCCTTTAGGGCTCAATGGGGAGGTTGATGGGTATTGTAGTTTTGAAAAAAAAATCTTTGACTAGAAAACCGAGCCACACTCGAATAACCCTTTACACACACACGCAAGGGGCAACTTTCAATCACCATGTGCTTGTACTATACAGCGGACAAAACCAGCAACATAAACATACTCTGGATATTTGCTTTATATCTCAACCCTGTTTCCTCTTATCTCTTGTTGCTTCACATACTCCTTAACACACCCACACAAATGTGGGCACAAAAATACACACGCATATGCACGGATACACACACGCACTTCATCTGCTGGCCTTTCAGAAGTAAGGTCAGGGCAGTCTAAGTCTACTCCTCAGGGCCTGTGAGACCTCATCCAATTCCTGCTTCCACCTACTCCTTCTCTCATGTCTCCTCCCCTCTCACCCCCTCTAATCTGCTTCCATTTTTCATGTAATCTCGTCACAAACGCGCCTCAGATATGACTAACACAACCCCCCCCGTCCATTTTCCTCTCCCTTTCTTGCACTCCTTTTTTGCACCTTCTTCCTTTAATTACCGAGGCAATCATATTCACCAATTCCCTGCGCTTGTTTATCCCTCCCCGCAACTGTTTGAATATTGAAATTGCTTTATTTGTTTGTCTTCCCTACTCTACATTCTTGGCAGAAAGGGGGAAAGTGTGAGAAGGAATTGTCAGGGATTTAATTGAGTGGGTCAGTGGCTTTGGGATGAATTATTAACAAAACAATGCCAACATACAGGCAGCGGGCGGCAGGCGGCGGCGGCAGAACACGATTTAAAACACTACATGCTCACGCTGCCCCCTCATTCTACTCATCACCTTCCATCCTTCCCACTTGATCTTACGTCAGCCCCCTTATTGGATGTCAGAACTGTCTGTCACAGTTCTTTTAAGCAGCCGGATAAGACACAGACTTCACTGCAAGTGGCCTTTGAGGCGCTAACGTCAGTGTTTATTTTCCGGTGTCCACAATTATACCAGTCGACATTTGATGACACTGTCACCTTGAGTGAAGCCATGAAAACAGGGTAGGACAAACATGAAAGCAGGTGAGAGCTGAAGCACATGCTGAATATTTTTAGGTATGCATGAGACATTTGGGCGCATCGCGTGTCTCTCTCATTTCCTAGCCGTCACCGGATGCCTCCTAACTGATGGTGCAAAACTCTTAACGAGACAACAGCGATGTGGCTTTCCTCCCGATAGCTAAAGCTTTTATAGCCTCTGACAGTGTTTTTTCTCACCGGATAAAATATAATTAGGCCAATTATCACATGACTGTGCATACCAGAGGGGGAAGGGGAGAAGATTGTGTACTTTAGCAACTGCATAAACTTTCCATTAGATGGTAGCTAAGATGTTTCGATAAGCTGGAGTGATGGAGCACTAGGCCAGGTCCACTCTCTAAATGGAGAATCATCTTCAATAATGCATACGTAACCGGACAGTCATCAAAGACTGACACATTTGGCAATCAGCACAAAACCCCTATGGAAGCTGGCCTGATTACACAGTGAGAGGTAATGACATTTCTGAGTGTAATTAATGACATGTTGAGAGCTGCATTCTATGGCAAATGTGAAGCAAACAAGACATATTTACGATGGCCATCTAAAAAAAAAAGACACCTAGAGACTGCTTTTCCCAGCTTGTGTTTCATTTGCATCCAATTACCTGCCGGTTGGAGTGACAAACACAAGTGGGCCCGGTTTCCAAGAATACTTTGACCTTGTTTCTCCTTGCTTATGAAACAGAAATTAGAAAGCCTCCACTGTCTGACCAATCCCTCCAAGTGTCTCATTGCTGTGCTCCTCTTGGTTTTAATCAGTAAAAGGATGGGACTTGCTGGCCTATCTGAGGTAATCAACATCAGGGGCCATAAAGCGATGCTAATTGAATGGTCTCCTCATTGTCATGCACACAGGGTATCTCTCCTTGCTCCCTTTCTCTCCCAATCCTTCTCTTTCCACTCCGACTCTCCCACCTCTTTTTCCTCTTGTATTCCTCTCATACAACTCCCTTGGAGACCCTCCATCACTGGCGCTGGCTTTTCCCACCAACAGCTCTAAGAAAACAGGCCTTGTTTGAAGTGGATGTAGGAGCTGCTGAGAGAGTTTAGCCCTTGTTAGGATCCAAATTTTAAGGGGGGGGGGCCTTAAGAGAGGGGAGGAATTGGCAGGAAGTGGTATAAACATTCGGAGAATATTACAGAGCAAGTGAGGTGAACACACATGTGTGGGTGTCAAATGATGCCAGACCATGAAATGGAAAAGTATGTGTGTGTGACCTTTTCCATGTGGTGGTAAGAAAACGACAGAGCTTGCACAAGAGTTTTTATTGAATTTCACTTTTATTTCAATGATTTATGAGTATGTCAATTGTAAAAAAAAGTTGGTTTTGTGAGGAATTCCCCTCTGGCTTTGCTGGGAATAATGATACTATTGACTGTTTTAAGAGTTCTTCCCGTGCAATGGCCCCTCGCTCAGTCCCTCACTATGAATACCCATAGAGACAAGCCAGGACCGAGACCGAGCACATTGGCTAGAACAAAAGGCCACTGATTTCATATCCAGCTTTGCAGATGAAAAGAATTGGGGTTACATCATGTACCAGGGTATGATGGCACATCTGTGACTCACATCGAAGCAAATATTGTGGGAGGATATGTTTTTTTTCTGTTCCAGACATCAACAAATTCATGTGGTTGCGTAACAAGTCCGCTTAACCTGAACAAATGGCGTTGCTCACACTTAGATCACTGTCAGTTTCCCTACTGAGGCTCTTTCCTCCAGGCTAGCATGGTACAGGGGGAGGATCATATGGGAAAGCAAGCATGCCACATCCAGAACCAGAGGCAGTGGCGTTCTCCAGCAACAACTCCACAATAGCAAACTCATCACACACACACAGCACCCACAGCGACAAAGCTGAAACCACACGACAGAGAAGCTGCCTGTGTGTGCCGAACGGCGGCTCAAGCGGGCAGATCGGAGCGTGCTGCCGACAATTGATTTTCTTTTGTGTGTGCCCATTTTCACCTGGAAGTGCAACAACACTGTAATAACCCCTGCCACACCATCACCACCCACAGGCCCACCTCCCAGACAGCTGCTGTTCAGGCTGCCATCTGGAGAGAGGCTGACCACCGCTTATCAGCCCCTGGCTCATCACACAGCTGGCACAGTGGGACGGCGAGAGGGGGGTGGAGGGTTGGGGAGAAGCACAGAGACAAAAAGAGAAAAGTAGATAATGAAAGATGGGAAGGATAGCGAAAGAGACGTAGCTGTGGGGAGATGAAGGTGGGGTGGAGTAAGATGAAAAGCAACAGTTGAGGAAAAGTGACACTAAAGAGATGGAAAGAGTAGTAAGACAATATAGCAGAGATCAGAAAAGAAAGCACAAACTGCTTAAAAATGATGGACACTCAGATGTGAAAGCATGAGAAAGGGTAAAAAATAAATAAAAGGGAATTAGACAGAGGAATCTCAGGGTCTGAGGGGTTAGACAGCTGGAACAGAACCATAGCGTCTGTCCTTTATGCCTCATAAATTGTCTTTCAGGGCTCCATTGTAGAGGCTATTGATCTGAAAAAGACAAACACACCCCTCAGGTCCGGGGAGACGGCCACTCGTTGCCTCCATTGATGATGTCACTGCTTGTTCATTGCAATCATTTCACCCCTCGACAAAAGAGAGGAACAATTTGTTACACACATCCTTCTCTTTTGGCCTCTTAGCATCCTGGCCTACATCTCCAGAAGTGCCAAGAGGGTACAAGGCTCCAGGAATAGCCTGGCGGGTCTCCTCTCCTCCCCTACCTGTAATGAGACTTTGTGTTGCTGTGAGTCACCGTGTCAGTCAACTCACCCAGTTGAGGCAGTGTGTCTGTCAGACAGCCAGTGTGAATCAGGGACTGTGTCATGTGGGTTAAATGGTACACAGTACACTGTATATCTCCCTATCAGCTGTCACCAAGTGCCTGACATTGATGCACATTAAATCAAAGTCCTCCTGCTCTTTTTTTGCCACCTAAGTACCCCGGCCATGTTTATGAATCTGAGGACCTCTCTCTGCCAGGATGGCACGCATTTGCTTAGAACTGTGATTTCCCCGGAGGCTGCAAAAACCTGCCTCCTGCCTTGGCTCTGTTGTGTTCCTCCTCCTTGTTACCCAACGCATATTTACATCAAGGCGCAGTTGGAATACTTGCATAGCACATCAAGACCCAGTTTTCGCTCCTGCAGAAATTCTTGTGATTAGATCAGTGAGTAGGACTGGCGGGAAATTATGTGCTTCAATATGCTCAGGCAGTCTTATTTCCATGATTCAATCGTCCAACTTGGCTCTAAATTGGTCTTCTAGTGCTGGGATCTCCTACTGGGCCTGCAGCTGTGGGAGCACGTTGAGTCTCCATGGGCTAGATCGTCTCGCAGGAGAAGGTTAGCCAGCACCAGGTGTGGTCCGACTTCCTCCTGAGAGTCCAACTGGCTTGTTCATTTCCTCTCCACTCCTGGCCTTAATTACCAAACTCAACTGGTCATTTGGATAATAACTCACACTGGCTGGTTCGCTCAGTTTTTAAATCCTGAAGACATGTCCTAATGAGATGATAATTAAACAGTACCTGAACTTGCATGCCCCCCAGAGGAGTGACATTATCTCTTCTCTTGGTTACACTAGATTTAGTGGGATGCTGTTTGCCGCTGCTGGAGCTCCCTCCTGTCTTGGAGGCAGAGAGTAAACACTTGGTGAGAGACAGACATGGCAACCTGATTAAATCAGCAGATTTATTTTTTTCCGTGTTGGTCCCCGTTGTCTCTTTGTTCCAGTTTGCTTCCTTTCCAGAGTGCTTCTGATGGGGAAGAGGGGAAACAAAAGGAGCAGTAGCAGTAGCTTTCTTCTTCTTTCCTCTAAAGAGATTATAAGTGCTTGTGAAATGACTTCAAGGAAAAACACATGGAACTCTCTTCTTTTTTTCACGTCATATCAGCCTGCAACCACGAGCTTGAAGACGGCTTCCAGGGAGACAAATGGCTTCAGACATCTTGCCACACACAGAGTTGCAGCAGACAATGGACAAGCCTTGTTTAAGCCTGTCCCCCAGCCACTGTAACCATCTGGATGGTCTAATAGCTTGTTAGTCTGGATCCAGTGGACTGGTCCAGGAGACGGGTGTAGTGAGTGGAGCAGGCCCACAAACGCTAAAGATCAGAATGTACAACAGGGTTTGACCGCTAAGCAGCCGCAGAAATGATTTACAGTGATCCCTTTAATTAGTTTGCTCAAGCGTGTTAATACTCCTGTACTCCTGCTATGCAGAGTGGAGTTGTCTTATTACACATGCATTGCACAGGCAACACCAATGAACTGCAGGCTTGATTTACAAGATGTGAGCAGGTACTGGGGGAGCTTTTTGTCGTTCTTTTCTTGAATGTTTTTTAGTATGGAAAAGCTCAACCGTCAAAGCTGGTGATGAGGCACACCACCTGTGCTTGTCTCCTGGCTGATCAGTTTGCTAATCCAATACCTCCATACTAACGCTCTCCCTTGCGAATTGCTTTTTCCATTCCAAAGTGACTGATCCAATTCCACCTGGAAGAAACATGCTGGTTCTGTATGGATGTGCGGTCCCCACTTGCTCAAATTTTTTGGAAGTCAATGGTATCACTTACTCCCTGTTCCCTCTGTCCCGTGACACTCATTTCTGCCCAGTGGAAGTTCTAATGAGTTTTTGGCACAGCCTGGGCTGATGCAGCAGGCACTGATATTGGAGGAGACTTTGATGCCAGGTGGTGAATTACTCTGTGGAAAAAAAAAATACTGGAATATAGTTGTACTCTGGAGAAATCTCCACAGCTGTATCCACAAATGAAACTTTATGACTGACTGTCTATTTTTTGTATTATCTATTAATTTAAACAAATTAGAATCAAACGGTTTAAATATATGGTACATTTAAATAATAATATTTGAGTGATATCTACATGGTTGCTTTATTTTGAAGTAGGGAATCATCAGCCAAAGTATTTTGTCACCTGAAGCTGGAAGGAATTTCCTGTGTCATTTACTCTTTTTTTAAATTTATGATCACAAATAAGAAAAGTAGCAGAAATGTATTTTTGGAGTGCATGTCTCTTTACTGTATCAGTTTATTGCGGCAAAAGCATGTAGCTGCAATGTAGACATGTGGTTCATGAATTCAGCAATCATGAATCAAAGTTATCGATATTGCAATATTGTTAACTATTACAGTGGATAATTACCACTTCTGTGCCATTATTTGCTAATTTGTAACAAAATGAATGGAGACAGTGTTGCCATGTGTGCGATAAGCATCACCTTACTTATGTGGATAATGGGAATTTCCCGCATGCCAGAGAAATGCATTAGCTTGGACATAAATCTTCACAACAATCCATTGTGCATGTAGATGAACTCTTGTCAGAATGAGGGAAAGGAGGATATTGCTAATTATAGTTATTAAATGCATGTCTGTCAGTATCGGCTTGCTAGGAGGCGAGCATGACGGGCTTACTGACTTATATAGAGAAACCATTTAATTTACTAATTATCTCAACAGCTTGGACCACTTATATAGCTTCCAGAAAACATGAGCCCTAAAGTGAGAGGCTGCGTCCCTCGCTGTCACAAGAGGTACTGGGCCGGCTTTTAGAGCATCTACCCTGCCGTGTCAAGTCACACTTGTAAAGTTTTAATGTCATCCAGATGGGAATATCAACTCTTATTTCCATTTGATGGGAGCATAAAAATGCATGGTGGCCCGCCACTCAGCGTGAGGGTATGAAAAAAAAGGAAAAAAACTGTCAATATGAGCGACAGCCGGCAAGCCCAAGCCGACGCATGATTGCACTCCGCAAACCACCTTCTGGGGAAAGGGTCAAATGAGACTGAGATCCTGACAGAATTCTTAAAGTTGGCGGGCTCGTAACTCATAACTAAGTATAATTTAAGGAAGACAACAAGGGCTGCAGCCGAAAATAGCAGCTAATGAAACAGGCCCCGGAGTCGTGTTGCGGTGGTAGTGACAAAGTGATGTTAAAGTGATGGGACATTTGATGGGATGAGAGTTAAAACAGAAAGCGAGTAGGAGGGAAATGCCACTCACTTTCCATCTCTCCATCTTCTTACTGTCTATTCCCCTCTCACACACACAGACACACTAAAATACACAATACGAGCTCATGCTGACCAAGTCAAGTGAAGCAGTCCCAGGGCCGCCCTGGGTGCTGCCCATCGGCGACAATTAAACCCACTGATCTGTGACCTCCTCGCCACTCCATGTCACTGGTTGTCTTTTCACAGATATGCAGAACTGTTTTTCTTCTGGCGGCTACAGTCGAATCAGTGAAACCTTAAATATTCGCACTGACTCTCTTCTCTCGCTCGTCGTTTCTTCACCTTGCAACAGTCTTGCAAATTAATGTCAGTGTGATGAGTGTTCGCCACTTTTGGTGTAAGAGCAAAAATTTAAAATGCAGCAGGAGCAAAGAGAGAATCGTGTTTTTATATGCATGTACCCCAGTAATTAGTAGTCTTCAGGAATGAGCATGAGAGCTGCTGAGCAGAACATGCAGACGAGGAGTGGAAACTTCCTCACAATGCTCCTGGGTGACAGCGAGGAACAACTGTACAACAGCGGCTGTGAGATTACCTCACAGTTGTGGATGTTTTCATGTTGCTCTTTTCCTGCTGTCTATCAGGTCCATCATTGCACCGTCACCCTAAACGCAGCACTCTGACATGCATGCGAATCGGCTAATTTGCTGCCTCGTCTTATTTCCCCCCAGACTCATTTGTGAGGCCTGGCGTCTGCCGAACACGAGCTGGATGCACACCAGCAGGTTCACAGTCAATTAAACAAAACACAATGCTACGGTGATGAATAGAAAGCAAATGGATTTGACGATAATTTGCGCCCTTGTAACACCATTTGTGAAACTTTGCTGCTGAAGCGATCCATGATGCTGTTGCACTACAGAAAGAAAGAGACAGAAAAACAGATATCCCATGGAGCTCCTAGCATCAGCATTCAACTTGTGTAACAGGCAGCTAGTTATGAAAAGCCTGGGTGCGTGTGGGTGTTCTGCTTTTAGTCAAGTGCAAACATTTTAGCCTTAAGAGGGAGATCTGCCAGAGTCCGCTGCCAATATGAATGCAGCATCAACACCCACGCCATCCCCAGCAACTCAAGTACACACCACGTACATATTAACAATACCATACACATGCACACACCAAACAAGCTCTCTACATACATCTACTCGCGGAAAATATTCCACGATCTTGTGTGCCTTCCGACATGCCTACACTGTGCAAACAGATGCATTTGAAAAAATCCACACAGCGGAATAATCAGTCAGTTACATCATAGCATATAGTGCAGAGAACAGAAGGAAACAAAAGGCTCATCTGAGATGAATTTTTTTTTACCGCCGAGGCCCATTGCATCACCCCAAAGCCAGGAAAAAACCTGCATTAGGCTGTGCCACTTGAGATTCTAATACTGAATTTCCTAATAAAAAAAACCCTTACTTAATGAGATTTGTCTTTATATTTGACTTCCCCTCAGACCAAAAGCAAAATAAAGAATTTCTTGGGGCATTAGAAAACTCTATGACCTTTAAAAACTACTTATATGAGCAGTTTTGATATGTTACTCCTATTCTTGAACTATGGTTATGTATAAGTACTGAGGCTACTTGGTTAAAGTTAGAAAGAGATCACATAATTGATTACAAGAAACTTTCTTTTTCTCCAAACAAAACTTTAAAAAATTACGCTGCTTACTTAATTGCGAACATAAATGAACAAACAACTAGTGTTACAATAAAAAAAAAGGATGTCAGGCTCATCCTGCAATATACCCTCTATAAGTTTTAAATGAACTCTCCTGCACTTTGACTCTTTTGAGTCCCTCCAGGACACCACTGCAGGAGGCTCAGTCAATCAACATGAATCTGCTTTAATCAGAAATGTTTACAGCTCACTGCTGAGACAGTTATTTGAGGGAGACAGCAAGCACAGCGACAAAAAAGTATTCAGCATCTTGCACTTAAATGTGTTCAATTTCTTTATTCTAAGTATTTCAAGCAATCTGATTTGCTAATGTGAGAAGTCAGGTTAAATGTACTGACTATCCCCATCATGCTCCAAACCTTGTAGCTGACAATGCCATCATGCGCAGGTCACTTGCAATATGTCCGACAATGAAAGAAATGCTCGCCGTATTGCTACAGTAATGAGGATGATGTTGATTTCGGGGCTGTCATGTGTGCACTCTGTGGGTCCCCATCTGGAGCAGTGAAGGTCGCCACGACATGGTGGCAGACCGGCAAAAACCTCTCACCTCCGTCACAGTGACGAGCAGGCGATGCTGCTGGTCCCCATTACAGATCACCTCCTTGCTGATTAATTAGGCTCATTCCACTAATTGAAAGTCACCCCTCACCCACTGCTCTGCTGTGAGACTCGGGGCAGACTGAAAGATTGTGACCATCCCACTCTGGACTGGCGAAGCACTGAACTGCCACACTTTATTAAATCAACCGACGGCCGCCACATTTTTTCTCACGGTGCTTCCTCCTGCTCCTCCGCTACTCGTCTCTCATTGGTCCCAGACAGCTCCCCCACTCTTTTACTATTTGTGAGGGGCCTCCTATGAATGACAGCCAACCCACACCGGCTGCCCTGGGAGCATTTGGCGTAACCAGCCAATTAACTAATTAAGATCTCGTTTGGAGGCCTAACGAGGAACACGGACACTCATTTGTGTAAATAAACAGGGATTTCTTTGACTGCATTTGGAAGGCTCGAACGCGTGTGTTCTTGCGCAGAGGTCAATAAATGGAAAAACAAAATAACGAAGAGTGTACACAGGTTTCTGCCAATAGACGCCTCCTCTTGTATGCATGAAGCGAAGAAGCGGAGACAGAGCAATATGGTGATTCATTTATTCTAATGATACTGCTGACATCAGCCAAGCGAACGAGCGGATCAGATCTGTCTTATCACAGTTCGGAGAGGGGAAGCTCTTACCCTTCTGACTGTCAACTCATTGGCAGTTGCTATATCGTAATAGCGCGGCTGCATACCAAACTGTAAACAGACGCGCGCTGAATTGTTACTGATTCTCCTGTCGTCCAGTATCAATCTGCATCAGGAGACATGACGCCCATTGATCTCGCTGCTTGGCGCGGGCTTTGATGAAAACGCTCTATGAATTAGGGCCGTATGATGGAAAACTGAATGTGTAATGTGCTCCCGCCTTGCTTATTAGACAGCAAATATGCAATGCATCAAATCACAGAGCACTCGTATTAATGCTCAAACACGGGCAAGAGAAAGCCATTATCAAGGGATATAATGCCGAGAATCCTTTCACAACTCCAGCAGAATTCCTAAATGGTGATTGATTAGGAAAAATGGAGCATATTGACTCGACAATCGGAGAAATTAGCAAGTCGGTTCGAAAAAAATATGCATTATTCCTTTCTTCTGGGAGGAAGATGACGTGATAGATATTCTGGGGCAAACGTGCACGTAGTCACACTGCAGTCTTTCATGAAAAAGAAATTTTGCACTTTCTCTTTGAAACCCTTGATTGGTTAATATTTGAAGAGTTCTACTCCAAAGTGTTATCCATTTTGCATGAAAAAATAATTAACTGAAGCTTGTGATTAAATAACTCCAAAATGCCACGGGTACAATGTGCTAAGGTGTTATCACCTTCAAAAAAGACCCTGATTTGCTTTAATTTTATTCCCTTAATAAATCTATTACATCTGTGTCTCTTTTTTCTCCCTAATGACAGATATATCTTTTGTAGGGAGCTTATTTACTGATCTCCTGAACTTTGGTATTTTTGTATCTACTGACTGGAATAATGTGACACCTAGAGGGCACCAGGTAATCAGAGATGATAGGATCAGGTAATTGACACATGACAAAACCCATTCAAGTCGAAGGGTTGAAAAAATGATGCGTGCAGCGCAGGCCTCGCACGTCTTCAGAAAGGAAGCAAGCATGTAACGAGTAGTCCAGCCTCGCAAATCTGAAAAACAGACATCAAGCTCAAAACACCTCAACACGTGTGTTATTAAGTGTCGGGTGTGAATCTTCATGCCTCAGATTCAACCTTGGCAACCACTGAGACTTTAAACAAGTTTGTGGCTAATCCCCTATGACTGAGCCTCCAATACGGGCTACAAGCAGCAGGGGAGGGGAAGACATAGAGAAATGGATGTGTGTGTGTGTGTGTGTGTGTGAGTGTTTCATGTTCTGTGCTTGTGTACACGGGGCAATAGATGTGCAGAGGGAAGCAGAACAGAGCGGATGCAAAGACGAGAGGGCGAAAGATAGATGGGTGGGAAGCAAAAATATGAGAGATGGGGAGGAGAATTGGAATTAGATCTTGGGATGCGGAAAAAAATGCTGAACAGGGAAGCAAACACAGGGGAAAGTCACATCTGATATAGGGAAATTATTGTCTGGGAGAGAAAAGAGTGAGAAGGAAAACAGCAGGTAAGTTCGCAAAGGAAAGGGAGAAGGGACCAAAGAGTGCAAGAGTGACCTGTATTGTTGATGCTCGTGATAATGGAGGGGTGGAGAGGGATGTAAAAAAAAAAGCTGAGGGTTGACTTTTTTTGTCTCCCTTTATTTTCTGCCGGGAGTCAGCAGGTTTGGGTGTGGACTGCAGGCGAGTGGATCGATGTGAGTTTCTACAGCCAGAATACTCTCCTCCATCTCTGACAACCTCCACTATGGTGTGATGGACCAATGGGATGGAAGACGGAGGCAGCAAAGCGAGGGATCGAGGAAAAGGGGAGGGAAGCGAAAAAAATGGAGACCAATAAACCCTCTGCAACCGGCATTACCAAGTCAAGGTTTGTTAATATTTAAAAAGGCCGGATAACATCTGTTTTCTTCTGCATCCCCCCCCAACCCGAATAAAACCACACATGCTCAGCTTCATAACTAAAGCATAACTATTATGCAATACTGAACACTGAATGTAAAGTGAGGTCTGGCCTTGGAGTGCAACACCATAAGTTAACAAGCTGTAGGGGGAGGGTCTCGGTACAAGGTCGAACATGCTCATCAAGGCTGAACTCCCATAAAAAAAACACCTAAATAAAAGCACACACATAAAGTTTAACTGTTCATTATCTCTGTGCTGCCAGCTACTGTATGTGTGATGTAAATGTTAAGCCACAAGCTTGTCATTTACTAGATAGCATTATGCTTCCAGTGTAAGGTGAGCCGCGGAGAGATTTATGTACGTCTTTATTTCCTGCACCGCCGCACTCTGGGCTTTCCTCCTCTCATGCCGTGTGATATACTGTCCAGTCAATACGAGGAAAAAAAGTCATGAAAACAAAAGGCTCTATTTTGGAGCCGAACCAGGCCATTCAAGCCTGCAAATGGGTTTTGAGCCACCTATCGAGGAGCTCCCAGTGTGAAGTAGCCCATCGCGTCCACTCCACACTCTGAGCTGAGAAAGAGAGAGTAAAACGAAAGTGTACAAGACAGCGGATAAAGTCCTGAGATGAGGGAGTGTGTAACAGTGACAATGCCCTTCAGGAAGGTCCTTAACCTGGCCCACTCAGGCAGTACTAACTCGCTAATGTGCACTGTATGAAAAATGTAAGTGGCTTAAATTGCATTAGATTAAGGCAGTCATGAAGCGAATAAGTGACAGAATAAAACAATAAGTCTCAATGGGAGTAGCACCAGCAGGGAGGTAAAAAAAAAGAAAAAAAAAAAGCTTGTGGCATGTCGCTTTAGTCCTCAGGCCTGCTGCTGCTGCTGCTGGCTTCATGCTGCCGACAGCAAGTTGGACACGCGCCACAGCCAGGTGTAGGGGATTTTATGCTTGTTACCTTGTCCTTCTGTGTGAATATTGAGTTAAATTACAATCCTATAACCTCAAATGTGGTCTAGCGACTTTGTTTTTTTTTTTTAAACTTATTTACTGTACCGCTACGGCAATTTGTAGCACCCTAGCAGCATGTGGCCGCGACACACCTGAAAATGGATCAAAGTGCTGCATTGCATTTTTTCTTTCCCACCGCTTTTAGATTTTCTGCAGCGCCAGGTAGAACTGTTTGGTATGTATATAACACAGCGCATCAGAGTTTTCTTTGTCCCCAGCTGTGTCCCTTGATCCCAAACTGCTATTCGCCAAGTCTTACCAGCAGAACTTTGCGGGTACATGCAGGACTCGCTTCTCAACGCACTTGCAGTTTTGTGGGGGTTTTTTTAAAATCGCAAACCCTCTTTGACTCTGCACCTCGGATTTACAGTGGCAGCCTGTAGTTCTGTGAGATTAGTAATTATAAGTACATCACTGCAGTGTAGCACAGAAACATCATTTAGACTGACCTCTAACAGTGTGAAATGTTAAAAGATAGAAATTAATTAGCATGTTTTCATCACAGCATGCAGTGGCATATAACAGACCAAAAAAATAAAGTAAAGTAAATGTTTGGTTCACTGCTGAGTGTTTTTTAACCTTCATGAAATGTGTTTTGCAGCAGCTCACAAATTCGTTGGGCCATTTTTCAAAATCATAAGTACTGTCAGCACCTCGGTTTACAAAATCCTTGCTGGTGAACTTAAATTTCACTCATTAATCAAACAACAAATCCACATGCTAGAGACAAGTTATGACAACTTTGCACTGTAGGTTTCTTTTCCCTGCATTTCAAATGTAAAAGTACAAAGAGTTTATTTCAATTAATTTTGACGTTATCACATTAATGGAAGAGAATGTTCGCAGGAGCAGCAGGGAATGAGGAACGCTCAGCAAAGTAGGCCAACTATGGATGCTCCTGCTCACCTTGGGGCTCTGTGTACTTCGGTGGAAGCTTGTAAAACGGTGCAGTGGGAGCCCCGGGCCAGCAAAGATTCCCTATCTACAGAAACAGAAACAAAGCTCTGCAGTCATAACACTGATGCAACATATATGTCGTAGCGCAGCCAGATAACGAGTGATACCCTGCAAGCGTAAAATCTATGCAGAAAAGGGCACACAGTGATTTTTAATTTAGGAAAACGTGCTCGAATATCTTAATAATGATCGTAAACACCTCCCCGCTGGAATGCAGCTTCACAGGTTATTACCCTGTTTCATCTCAATATTTACTTTGCTGATAACATTCTCTAAATATGTCACTACAGAGTGAAAATAATTGAATCTAATGAGTCAATATGGAAAAAAAGTGATTCATCAAATAGGTTTAGAGTCACACATCCAGTTTTAAGTCCTGTCTGCACACTTCAACACTGCAATAAGCAAATTAGACCAAATAAAACGAAAAAAGAATCAGGCATTATCATTAATTTATTTCAAAGTGAAATGGCTTTAGCTTGGTTCATTGGCCAGTTCCCCTTGATGATTTGAAATGATCCTCTCCTAACGATGTCCTTATAATGATCTGAAAGACAAAAATAATTTATACCATCTCCACTAGCTGGAAGAATTTGGGCACAGAGTCTGTGTGCCACTATTTTAACACTTGGCTGCAATGTTTTAAAAAGTTACGATTGATACGACACTTTACAAAAAGAGGAAATTCACAGTGTCATATGTAAGAGAGAGAAGTTTTCTGTCTCTTTCTTCATTCTTTTAGACCCCTCTTATTTCCCATGGGCTCCTTATTAATGGATCTTTCCAGTAGGGGTGGATGAACTCCACATGAACTAAGCAGAGCGGTAGAAGTATGAATTACCTCAGAGCTTTCACAGTAAAATCAAAGCAAAAGCAGGATTGTGAGTTGGGCCTTTAGCTGACAGGATTTGTTCCCAGGTAAACATATGCCCAACTAACCATGTGATCACAGGAGTGCAGCATAATTATGATTAAGATGATGGTTCATCATTATATAATCTTTTGGTCAGATCACCCACGTCCCAGTTCTTTCTGTTCTCCATCCGTTCAACAGATGTCTTTCCCCAGTCACCCAATCTCCAAGCCCACCTGCACATCTGCTTTTAATATTCCACCTTAAGCCACATCTGTCACTTCCAAGGCTGCCGTCCACACGCATTTCAAATTTGAACCAATTTTGAGTAAATCATGAAAGAAAATGCAAATTAGTGCACCTTTCCAAGAATTTGTTTGTCAAGACAAAAAGCAGTGCTGCTAATTGTGCTGCTGAGTGTCAATAACCACTGTACAGAAAGAGGGGACAAGAAGATGTGATAATTAACAAGTGCCAATCAAATGTCAAACAGTAAAAAATAATGTAGAAAACATGATGGAATTAAAGAAATTATGTTTGCTTCGTGTATTTCTTCATCTGAGTTGGGTACTAGTAGAGCAGAAGTTTCAGTGGATGTTTAGGTCACATGCTTCATATGTCTTATTACGAACTTGCTTGTAATCAAGTATTTTTATTGCATAATTTGACTTTATTATTGTTGATCATTTAATTAAAATTACTAATTTAACCGATTAAACACACACACCGATCAGCGACAACATTATGACCACTGACAGGTGAAGTGAATCACATTATATGTTAACATATATGTTAATGATCATATTATGATCATATTGGTGCTACGTGCTGTTCTGCTGGAAAACCTTGGATTCTGGTATCTGTGTTGATCAAACTTAGACACTCAAATAAACATTGTCCCAGAACAAGCACACTCCCTCATGCAAATGGAAGTCCCAAATGTCACTGGCCTACCCCTGCAGGACAATGCACCCCACCACATGGAAAAACATCAAACAATCAGGAACATGTTGAGGAACATGACAACAGCCCAAGATGTGGATTTGACCTCCAAATTTCCTACACCCCATTGTGATCAAGCATCAACAGGATGCGGTGGAACAAGTTTGATTGACAGAGGCCCCACTGCACAAGCCAGAGTACCCAAAGGATCCACTGCCAACATACTGGTTCCAGACCCCATAGGACACCCTGAGAGGTCCTTTTGTCCATGCCCAATGGTTCAGAGCATTTTTGACCACATAAGAGGGACCAACACAATAATAGGCAGGTGGTCATAATGTTATGACTGATCGGTGTATGTCAGGAAATGTATAGTAGATTTTCTGTAGTACCCGTTTGTGCCGCCAGGTGAAGCCTCTTACTGCTTCATGAGATGGAGTTACAGGTGTGTTTGCTGACCGACCATATTGGTCAGATTAAACAAGCGCACTGCCCTGCTGTTTAACTGCAACACTGCAACACAAAGTTTTGAAAAATATGTCTGGCGGCTGTCTGGTTTAGTCAGCTACCTGAGATTAATGCTAACACTAAACTTATCCTTCCAAATGCTAACACAGGCCGGAAGTTGAGAGTCTGTTAACCAAGAGCAGCTGTAGCTGTTAATATCTGTAGCATTCAGGAGCAGCGGGACTCTGACGTTGTTGACTAATGTGATTAAGTAACTCAATACACAACCCTTAAGTGAATTTAGGATACTTTAGTGGTGTATTGAGGATACTTTAGAGGTGGCAATTAATACTGACACATTTCCTGGACTGATAAAAGTTGCTCTGACAGTAATTGCGGACATCTCTTCCAGCTAAGCAGCTGTTTCCCAGCAGCTGGACTAATGTTAACTACAGAAAACAAGTCACTCAATCATATAGATTAGCTATGAGGATGATTTTGACTAAACTGCTGTGAACAGAATGATAATGTTGCAGGTTGTTTACTGTGGAAGCTTGCAGCGCGATTGCTACATTATTAATATCTATACTTTGAAATTTGTCGGGCCAATCATTGAATAGTAATTTTAAATGAAGTCATTATTTTTTTACTATATATTTTATAATTCAAGTAACCTGGTTTTCACTCCACCTGTTCTTGAAATAGAACTCAGCTGATTAAAATGGTTTGATCAGGATATAGAATAACTGCATTTCCCATAATGTAAATGTTTATTACTTTCATCCCTACTCGGAAACCCATCTACAAATCCATCCCACTCGATGCATATGCCAGCTCACAAATCCCAGTCCCGTGGGCCTGTCTTTCATGCTGTAATAGTGCTCATTGTCCTTTTCTCTAAGGTCTGTTGGTTTATGATCCCTGCCTGTTTGCGTGCGTCCCTTTTTGCACTTGGTTGCCTTCTGTGACTGACTCATAATTGTTGTTGCTTTGGGTGACTAAAGCTGTGGGCATCAAGTCAAGTCAAATCAATTTTATTTTTATCACATGTTGGCTTCCGGGGGCCTTTGCAATCTGTACACTAACATTATATTCTCAGCTGAATCCTTCTTCTTATTTACTTGTTCTACGATCAAATGTTTTTCCTGAACTAAGAATTTGAAAATGTTGCCACATTTAAAATATATGTTAATCTTTAAGCCAGGATCTTGTGTGGTTTGCCTGTGTAAATATGACATTAAACGCAGATGCTTTGAAAAGCCTGGTAAATTTGGTTAGATGAATCGAAAGCACTTTGTAGTAAAACATTCCTGAGTTTAAAGCATCAAAAGCACTGTTTCCAGTATTGGCAGTGAAACTCCACTGCTGTCAGCTCTGATTTTAAAAAATTTCCCACTCCGACTCGGGCCCATTTTTGAGCTAGAAAAACCCGGCAACAAGCATCAAAGAGGAGGAAAAACATCCTAAAAATCGCTTATTTCCTCAATAAAATATTCCTGTGAGATTAGAGCGCTGTGCCGAGTTAATTCAAGGTACAATGTAACAATCAGAGTTGCCCTCTGTCTTACAACCTTTAAACCGTGTATGAAAACACTTCACTCTCTTCCACAGCAGCACTGCCACAAGCCGAGCACATCTCTCAGTACTCATCTAATTACGGGGGTCAGTCAGCACTGCAGAAGGAAGGGAAAACTTGACAGATTTGCATTCATGTCATGAGTGGAGTTCAGATCATTTGCAAAGCCATCAACTGGATGTCCTTTCATATCCGAAGTCTCTGCTGTCCTATCACTCCTACACACTGGGGATCTTAATGATGGCTCTCTTATTTGCAGTTATTTCAGGAAATTCAATGACTTACTTGCCAGGGTCATGAGCAAAATGAACAAGACAAGCATCTTTGAAGATTATGATAATGGAAACGGAGGGCAAAATTGGAATTGTTTTAAAATTCACCCACACGTTCCACATCTTATTATCCTTCCACTTGGCAGCCACCCATTTTCAAAGGCGTGATAAAAATACACATTAGATACATTCACTTGCGACTGCCATGTGGCGGAGAATTTGAGAGTCTGTACAGTCTGGCATTTCAGGATGAGGAAAATAAACACTCTTCACAGCGAAAACTAAAAACGCATGAATCAGAGATCTGCAGCGAAAGACGGATGTTAGTCCATCCACAAAATAGTCATTAGGATTTACTCAGTGTGGCAGATGAAATACGGTCCTACATCATATAATTTACTCTGGTTTTTTTGACGCTCAATGCCACAGACGCATATATTGAGAAGAAAATTGAAACCTTCCGTTCTTGGTGGCGGAATGACTATTCAGTGCTTCATACAGCACTGAACTAAGGACCAGATGGTACAGACTAAAACACACTTTGAGAGGGAGGATGTTGCTTCAAAAGGCAAACTCATGCAAATCAGGCCTTCAGTGAAGCTGTTGACTCATGCAATTTCACAGTGTTTACCAATAACAAATTGGAATGGAACATTAATAGTGCTTTCTGAGCAGAACCCCCGGATAAGGCTAAATGTTCAGAGAAATGTGTTATTACAGCTGACCTCAGAGCTGAAATGCTACATTAGCAAATTATGAAAGGTTTAGTAGGTGGCCTGCATATAATGACTGGGTGAAGAAAAAGGACACGCTGACCTCAGAAAACACACATGCATTAAGAAAAATCTCGGCTCCGGCCTTTGATCTCTGGGAGCCGAACAAGTAGTGACTGAAACATATGCAATTACATCAGCAAAGGGAACATCTGAGGCCACATGTCCAAAAGTGTCACAGGCAGTCTGCCTCGCCACAAAATTATTCATCTCCTTCTGAACCTGCTGCTTCCTTCGGTTCATTCTTCTGGCCCACTAATTAGAATTGCACAGAACACACAGTTTGCATATTTGTGACATTGATTTTTAGTGGGGAAACAAATATTTTCATTTAAGTGGGATTATTACAACATCAAGGCACAAGGGGTCTCGTGGACCGTGGTGTTGAATCCCATCATGCACCTGAATCGCCGGACTGTATTTACAAAAAATGTTCCACAGCTGCCCCGCTCCACCATACTGTTTACCGTGCCTGGACATCTGGAGTGCAGCAGCAGCTAAAAGGAGTTTGGAAGGACACAACACACTGCAGGCAAGACTGGTCGGTGTACGGTATGCAGGGCGTGAGGCAACCAGGTGCTGTGAAGTGTGAAGCTCTGCCCTCCCAGCTGATGATCAAAGACAGACATAACTGCCACTGATGACCATGGCTGCTGGCCAGACTGAATACACAATGCAGACTATGATGTCAGCTGTATCAAGGCAATGCCAGCTAGAGAAAAAAAAAACAACACTACTGCTGGCATCGCAAAAACACAATGCGTCCACACAGAGACAAAAAACTGAATAATGCCTCATCAATTATCCATGAAATCCTTTGTCTGCTTTTACTAACCTTGAATTCCCTCATTTGCTCGGTAATGACCACACTTTGGTTGCATATTTTAAAGAGGGTTTTTTATGACTGGGGATTTACTCGGGACATGGAATTAGAGAGAGATTCTGTCCCTCCCACCAGTCAGCCAAGATAATGTTAATGATGTCTTTTGGGATACTCCACTAGAAGGACTCCTGATCTGGATCCAGGGGGGATCGATGCGACTTCTGGCACTGCTACGGAGCTCTCTGATAACCGCTTTTAATTCCCTTTCTGCAGAATTAAACTCCCGATTTAAAAAAAAAATTCCATAAGATGATTATCTGTCATGTCAAGCTACGCGAGCATAGGTCTTTCTGGGTATGCAGATGGAGAACTTGTTCCCAGTTGGCAGCTACAGAGAGAGCTTTGTCAGGGGGGGATCTTATAGAAGAAGAAAAAATGTTTGACTGAATGGGAGAGAGCTGTCATGGTGCCCCAGCACTCTGCTGTGAGAAAGTGGCCCCATGGACCACATAAGAAAAGACCATTCATTGAATTGATGGCCGGAGTTTGATCTGTTGTGCTAAATGCCTTCATATAAAGAAACATTATATCACTTCAGTACATTAACTGGGCGGCAGTGGTGAAATAAAAAGTGGGGACAAACCCTGCCTTACCTCAGATACTCACTAAACACAGTCAAACAAGGGTCATGATGATGGGAAAATGGATGTACCAGCCTCAATCTCAAAAAACAATGTCCACAATATAGTCCAGAGTTGCGAATGTAACAGAATAACCAAATGACTGATGTGTAACTGTACAAATAAGTGATAAGTTTGATGTACAGATGGAAAATCAGACTTTTTTCATTCTCTCTATTTTACTTTTTTGGTCCGACAACTACACTGATCTAAACTCCCTTGAAACAGTATTAACAAATAAAATAATGAATACAATGAGGCTATAAAAGCTTTTCTGTCACTCTCTTTATCTTTTCAATCACTCTCTGGATTTTTTTAAAGCAGCACTCCAGCTTGCAAAATGTTTGTTAGAGTATTTTGGGGTTTACATTGAAAATGACTGCAGTGGAGTTGCTTTCAAGCTAACTACAAAGCAGCGCCAGTGCTGATAAAGCAATCAGTTAAAACAACTTACTTTGCAATCTTTAATTTGACATATGCTGCTTTTCATTAAAAGTTTAAATGTGTTTGCGTTGACCTCGTATCGTCACTCTGCCCCATGCAGGAGGCTCCTGCGGTCTCCTTCGTTTTGCTAAAAAAGGTGCTTTTGTTTCAAGTAGCATAAATGTTATTTCAGAATTTGAGAGGTGGCTAGAAAGTGTTTATATGCATTTAGCCTCCAATAAAGCCCGAGCATAACACAAAATCAAAACTGCCTTCCAAAGCAAGGTCAAGCTTATTTCCAATGCACTCCATTTAAATGCAATTCAATGTTGTTTACATAAAAAAGAGAGTAAGACGGAATAAGAAATTAAGCACAAGGCATTTAGAACGCATTCAAAGGAAGGGAAACAAACCAATTAAAATGATAAAATGAAGAGAAGGGAGTTGAGGATCCAAGATGGATACTGATGAAGTGCTTGATTCAGCAAAGGGCAGAGGAGTGCATAAAATGTTTATTATGTATTTGTAAGCTCATAGCATCCTGGAAGCAAGGGCAGAGAGTTGAGACCTGCTGTGATCCATTCAAGAAGGTCAAATAGTAGTATGTGCTCAGGACTGGAGCCATTAAATTCCATTAGTAAAATCAGCATTTCATGCACTTCTCATTCGACACAAAGATGTATCGACAGCAATGCTACACAGACTTCTCTATGTGGTTATAATGCACCATGTCTTATAGCCGTGCCTAGGTGTATTCCATTGTCACGGATGACATTCCCTATAAAGCACTGAGAGATCAATGCATGCAGGGGTACCACCTGTGCTGCCTGGAGCCCTGCTAAAAGCCACTGTGTCTCGTCTGAAGATGGAACTGGCATCCCTGGGGACTTGCCTTACAGGAGAAAGAGGGAACCCCCCCGCCTTACCGACTCCCACTGCATCATGGCCGTGGAAAGCTCCGCCGTTCACTCATCCACTGCTGGGAAATCAACGCAACTCCTAATACTCGCCCTGTCCTTTTGCCTTTTTTTCACTTGTGTGATTCGAGCAGGCCTAATTAACTTCCTGTAACAAAAGGGCTCCACCACTGTTGTTCCACAGTCTTATTATTGGGGCGAGCTTGCGGCGTGATAGTACGAGCTGAATGTCACGCTCTCCTTGGGCCAATCAATCCAGGCGATCAGATATCAGACACCTGAGGGATGGCTCTAGCCACAGATCGCTCACGCGCTGACTCGCATGGGCACGTGCACACACACGATCGAAACACACACCGTCGGGGCCCGTCGCAGCCGCTGCGCACACACTCCCGGAGAAAAAACACTCGGCTGGGGCCAAGGACGAGAGCTCGTCTGCAGACAGATGTGCTGAGCCGAAAGCTTTTCCTCCCAAACATTTTGTCTTTCTCCTATTTCAGCCATATTATTATCTGCATGTCAGCTTGATGAGATGACTCCCACATTGATAAGACCCTCTGTTCAATGCAATTGCTGCACTTGTCACATCTTCACTGAGTGAAAATTGCGTACCTTGCTCAAGGTCACAGACAGTGGTTTTCCTCGAGGGGGAGAGGAAGCCAGACGTGCAACTCCCTCTGTTCGCATGTCTGTGTCTTTGCTCAATTTCTAATTGCCTCTGTGAGAGGTTGTGGCCTGTAGGGGGAAAGTAGCATAGACAACAACCATTTTCTACTTGTCTGTATTAGTCATTCAAAAAACAATCAGCGACGGTAAACATGCAGTTTGCCCTTCCTGGGAGTGTTGATGACAATCATTCTGTTAGCAGATCATCTGCCTCTAACCTAAAGGGATAACAACACCCTCCCTTGTAAAGCTATGAAAGGATGTTTACAAAGTTAGGATGAACTACACTGCTCTGAACACTCACTAGGCTAAAGGATGTTGCTCGCTGTAGAGAATGGATGCCTCATTTATCTAAATAACACCATTGTCATCATCTCATCCATTTCTCCCATCC